>UNPT01000125.1:0-123480 GCA_900536445.1 Hymenoscyphus occultus | reverse complement strand
CACTTGGAAGTGAACTCGTTACTTGTATCAAAGATGTCAAACAATATGATAAGATTGATAACTAAGTTTGAGCACGAAGCTCCTATCTAATGGCAGACGTGCCAGTCTTATATAGAACCTTCGTCCTCCATGTGCTAGCCTGCTAGCCCGGTCTTGCAGTCGCTGCTAGACTGCTAGACCAGTCGCCCTGTCTAGCGACAGTTGGTCACGTGACAATAACCAATGAAAATCCTTG
The DNA here is from genome assembly GCA_900536445.1 of Hymenoscyphus occultus. Taxonomy (NCBI): domain Eukaryota; kingdom Fungi; phylum Ascomycota; class Leotiomycetes; order Helotiales; family Helotiaceae; genus Hymenoscyphus; species Hymenoscyphus occultus. Next base: position 123,245 of record UNPT01000125.1, on the reverse strand, counting down.
GATCGCTTAGCTACTCTGAGCGATCCCTATTTGCTATAAGAAACCTGGATGTGCCTTGTCGAGGGTTGCGCCTCTTATTATGACAAGTATCACGTGAACACGTGATTCGTGACATTATCCCCTTTTTAGCCTAGCTTTGTCCCAAAGCTTAAGTATGACCAGAGAAATATCGTCGGAAGGCTGTCAGCCTTCTCTTCCTTTCATCATGACCACCCCTCGATCTATACGCCGTACCGATCACGAAGCCCTAGGCAGAGCAATCAACTTATCTGGAAAGAAGATGGCTCCTTGTACTCGTTGTAAATCCGCAGGCAAGGATAGCGAGTGTTTTTGTCCTCGCGATTCAAAACTCTCTCGTTGTGGTCGCTGTACGACCATGAACAAATCCTGCGACGTCCGGGCTGTGAACAGGATGCCGGCTGCTGGAGAGTGGGAGAGTGTTGATTCCCAAATCGAACAATTAGATGATGAAGAGGAGAAGAGCCACGCGGTCATGGCCGAAGCCATGGCTCGCATCCGGAGGCTCAAGAAGCAGAAACGTCTCTTGTACGAAAAGAGACAGAGAATGATAGCCGCTGGTCTCAACTCGCTCGACGAGTTAGACGCTGCTGAGGAACTGGAGAGGAAGGAGAAAGAGGACCAAGAAAAGAGGGAGCAGGAGGAGAAGGAGAAGGAGAGGGAGAAGGAGGCAGCCCGGCTAGCCGCCCTCCTAACCCCTACTACCTCCGATCCCTTCCCTGAACTAGGCCTCGATCCTGCCTTTTTCGAAACTCTTTCTAGTAATCCTGAGATATGGGCAACCCTAGGTTTCGATGGTGGAACTCCTAGAGTTCCTCCGAGTACTGGGTAATGTTCTTTTTGGGTTCCCAAGTGTTCTCCGAGTGTAGGTAATCCAACCATTTGATCAAGTACTTGATCTGTCCTCTAACAACCCTACAGTCAAGAATCTTCTCGACCTCATATTCGGCGTTTGGGTTGACTAGTTAAATCTCTGTGTATAGGGCTAGTGGTGCTCCCGGTGGTACTAGTTCGAGCAGGGATATATAGAATACTGGGTGGATGTTCATTGTCTCTAGTAGTGCCAATTTATAATTCAATGGTCCTCTGACTTTCTTGATTTTGAATAGTCCGAGTTTCTTATGGTCCAGTTTGTTGCTCGGTCTCCTTGTATTAATGTTTTTCCGTACAAGGTAGACTTTATCCCCCTCTTTTAACGTTGGCTCCTAACTACGTTGTTTATTGTAGTAGTGCGCGTTTCTTTCTGCCACGAACTACAATTCACTTGCGAGTTCTATATACAAACCTTTGATTTTCGAGACCTGGATACGGGCAAGTTGGTTATCTATTGTCGTAGCCAATGGTTCTCGATACGCTTCCAATTCATACCCAAAGTTGGCGTAGAATAGCGTAACAAGTGTTGTTTCCGTTGTTAAGCTGTTATATGCGAATTCTGCTAGTGGCAGTAGTTTAACCCAATCGTCCTGTTAGTAATTCACATAGTAACGAAGGTATGTTTCAACCACCTGATTCATACGTTCGTTCCCTCCATTTGTCTAGGGGTGAAATGCTGTCGATAGCTTTCTTTTTACTCCTAAGCGCTCCGTGAGTACTGTCTAGAACAATAAGGTAAAGAGCTTGTCTCTGTCTGAGATAATCTCTTCTGGTAGTCTATGTTTCGAGACTACTTCCCTAAGGAATACAAATGCTAGTTCCTCGGCTGTACTTGACTCCTTGTATGGTACTAGGATCATGTATTTCGTCAGCCTTTCTATGATAACTAGGATCGAGTCGTACTCGACGCCTGTTATCGGATCCTTGGATTTCGGTAATTTTACTATAAAATCCCAAGAGATCGACTTCCAAGGGGTTAGTGGTATTAGAGTAGTGCCTATCTGTCCGTAGGGGGCATGGCGGGGGGCCTTGCTCCTGATATAGGTATTACACTCCGCTATCACTTCCTTGACTACGGCTACTACCTTCTTAATGTAGTAGTTCCGTCTAATCCGTTGGAGAGTTCGGCGAACTCCTTAATGTCCATGGGCCGGTGCCGCATGGTATTCCGTAACGAATTCTTTTACATATGAGTCTAGGACCTAGATCTTGCCGTTCTTTGTTTTTTCGATCTTGTCTCGTAACTACGCTACTCTGATTTTATTGTCCCAAGGGCTCTCCCTAGTTATAGTAGCGATTTCATGAATCGTTGGGGCAAGGTCTCCGTTCTTAAGAGTCTTTAAGATCGTAATCTTTTTATACTCCTTGTCTCCTTCGTAGCCTGGTTTCTGGCTAAGCGCATCTGCTCGTACGTTCGACGTTCTACTAACATAACGAATCACGATGTCGAATCTAGCTAGGATTTGCGACTACCTAGCGAGTCTCCTATTACTGAGCTCCTTAGTTGTTGTAAATGTCTTCAGATTCTTATAGTTAGTGAGGATAGTTACCTAGTGCTTTATACCCTGAAGGTATATCTTCTAATACTCTAAAGCTAGGACTATAGCGAGGAGTTCTTTCTCAAAGATACTATAGTTCTACTGAGCTGAATCTAATGTTTTCGAGAAGTATACGATAGGTATTAGCTTCCTGTTCTTATTAGGCTGTAAGTGTACAGCTCTAATAGTAGTGTCCGAAGCATCTGTCTCAACAGTGCTTGGTTTGTCGACGTCGTGATTCCTAAGGATTAGCTCCTTAGCGAATCGCTTCTTAATTTCCTAAAATGCCTGTTCCGTCGTCTTGTCCCAGGAGAATGTCTTATCTTTCCTGGTTAAGTCCGTTAGAGGTTTAGACAGTCTAGTATAGTCCGCTATAAACTGTCGACAAAAGTTAGCGAATCCCTAGAATAATTAGACGTCCTTGACGTTCTCGGGTGATTTCTATTCCACAATTGCCTTGATTTTGTCCGGGTTAACTTCCATTTGACCAGGGCTAATCACATATCTAAGGAAGATAGTACAAGTTATCCCAAACTCGTACTTCGATAACTTAAGGCGGGAGTCTACGGCAGCGAGTCTCCGCAAGACCTCTCTAACGTGTCCCTAATAGTCTTCCTTTCGTTCTAAGTATACTAGAATATCGTCTAGGTAACAGATGACAGTCACTCCTAGAAGGTCTTCTAGAATACTATTGTTTTGTCTCTGACAAGTAGCTGGTGCGTTCGTAAGTCCGAATAGCATCACATTGTACTCGTAGAGTCCTAATGGCAAGACGAATGCCGTCTTCTATTTATCTCCCGGCTTAATCCTAATCAAGCTAAAAGCATTTCGTTAGTCGAGCTTAGTAAATATCTTAGCTCGGCCTAACTTGTCCCGTAAGTATTAGCCGGTTAGTAACAAATAAGCGTCCTTAACCGTAGCGTTGTTAACTTCTCGGTAGTTAACACAAGCTCTACCTTTTAGATCGTCCTTTTTCTTAGCGATTAACATGTTTAAAGCGGTCAGTGACTCTGACTTCCGAATATATCCTTTCTTAATTCCTTCCTTAACGTACTCCTCGAGTAGCTAAAGGTTCCTCCAATTATAAGGTCGAAGCTTTTACTTCCTAAGGTTATAACCCTCTTTCAATTTAATCTCGTGATCCCATAGGCAATGTTCGGGAAGGGCACGCATGTCCTCCGGGTTCTCGAACAGATCCTTAAATTCTCTATACTACACAGGTAACTCTAAATCGGCTCCTTCGCCGACCTATAGAGGACCCTTTCCTAGGTGTCCGGGCTCTTTGGAAGAAGTGGCGCAAACTTCGTTCCGGCCTTGTAGTTATTCATACAAACCCTCGCAACTACAATAACTAAAGGTAATCTTTCTTACCTTCTAATTAATATCTAGATTATGTTCTCTAATCTAAGGCATACCAAGAATCGCTTCCTTACTTCCTATTTCAACGATATCGAACTATATGTCTAAACAGTGTCCGTCGATAGTAGTTTTCGTTAGAACAGTACTCTAGTTGATTATTCCGTTCTAGTATCCTATTTCCGTCCCGTCTACTACTGTTAACTAGTAGGGTACCGTTTTCCTGACAGGGACGTTCAGCTTCCTAGCTGAGTTCGGGGAAAGGAAGTTTCCTGTAGCTCCCGAGTCTATTATTACTCGGAGTTCCTTCCCTCGTATGACCGCAGTTACTACTAACTGTTGGTCTCTAGAAGTAGCGCAGATCTCCTTGTCCTGGCTAGCGTAGCGAACCAGGAATGGATGTCTATCTCGGCCTCTCGTTGGTAAGAACAAGACTCCTGTCTCGTCTACCTGTTCCACTGTATATATTCCATCCGCGTATAGGTCCAACTATACCTTCGGGAGGTCTCCCACGAAGTTTGGCTTAGGTTGGCCAACGAACTCTGGTTCGCTTACCCATCTCCATTCGCTAGTCTGTGGAGTCATGTCGTATACCCTCCAGGTGTCTCCGACCTGTAGCAGTGGTTCTAGATATACCTCTTCTTGAGGTTCGTCATCTAAGTCATTCTCGTCGTAACGCTCAGTGGCTTCAATGACCATTTGTCCTAACGGGATACTTTTGAAAGTTATCCAATAGTCGTTATAATCTGTCACCTCATAGGCGGTCAAGGTAACTAGCTCGCCGCCATGAGTGGCATGCGGGCTCCAGAAGTCTGACTTTAGCCCGTCTATGTGGACCCATCTATTGCCTAATATAAAGGTTCTAATAAATGTCCAATTTTCTCCGACTTCGGGGTTCTGTTTTGACGGATCATATTCGTCCCCTGAGGTGCTGTCTGATGACTCTGATGATCCTGACTCGTCGGACTCATGCCGCTCATTCTTTGACTGGAGAGGCAAAGAGTGCTCGTCGTCGGATCTCGTAGCGTAGTACTCGTCGAGTCCTGAGTCGTTCTCGAGCTAGGTGTGGATCCCCATTTCCTCGAGTTCGTCGCTAGTCAACATTCGTTTTTCAAGTACAGCTATTTCCCTTCTAGCTATAGCATTGATTTGCTTCGTTCCTTTCCAGGGTTTCTTCGCGTCCTTCGCGCGGCACTCGTTTGCTCGATGGCCGGATTTGCTACAAGAGTAATATAAGTTCTGCTCGCGTCTTCGGTTACGTTCTTCCTAGGAAAGACCTCCTTCCCGCGGGAAGGGTTTCTTTTCGGCAGCGTTCACTTCACGGCCCTTTCCGTGATAGGAACGATTCTACCGCTTGTGTCCCTTGGACTAGTTCTCCTGCTTTGGGGATAACTTCCTGAATTCCTAGAGACGGTTGTCTAACTAGATAATAGTCTCAATTATAGTCGTAATGTTTAAGAAGGTTATATTTTGTCTTGCCATCTCCTCACGGAGATACGTCTTAAGTCCCCTTTAGAATAATTCCATAAGTGCAGGGGCGTCCTACCCTGATTTGTTCCTATATCGCTAGAACTCGTTGGCGTAGTCGATAGCTGATCCGGTTTGTCGCAAACCTAGAAGGTTGCGTACCGTAGTACGGACAGCGTCGAAGTCTCCGAAGACTCGTCGAATCGCCTGTTTGAATCCTCCCCAAGACCTGAACATAGCCTTGGTTATAGTCATGTTTCCTCCATTGTTGTCGAAGTAATCCTCGAGGTAAGGCTAGGCCCATTCTAGCGCTGGTCCCCTAAGGTAGGAGACAGCGAAGATTGAGCGGAAGCTGTAGTCGTCCTCGAACTTTTCTTTGTTAAAGTTAAAGTAGATGTCCATCTAAAGAAGGAACAAGTCAAGTTCCGTTCGCTTCCCGTTGTACGTGTCAGGCATCTTAACTTTGATGTTTTCAAGTGCCTCGACCTTGTACGGGTCAGGTACATCTGGCATACTGTCGTCGTCGTCGTCGTCGTCGACGTCTCTTGATCGAGGAGTGTTGATGTTTGTCGTAGCAGTCCCTCCGCTAGTTTCGGGGAGGTTGACTCGGCTAGCCTGGGGGCTGGTGGCCGATCCTGCTGCTGGGGTGGTAGGAGCCATCGTGATAGTTTCGACTTAAAGCAGGTGCTCAAAGTATAACGAATACTCAAACTGGCTAACTAAACTTAGCTGGGTGTTCGCTGGTTGGTATGCTATGATAAGAAGAAGACTATCGGGTTGTTCACTTAGAAGTGAACTCGTTACTTGTATCAAAGATATCAAACAATATAATAAGATTGATAACTAAGTTTGAGCACGAAGCTCCTATCTAATAGCAGACGTGCCAGTCTTATATAGAACCTTCGTCCTCCATGTGCTAGCCTGCTAGCCCGGTCTTACAGTCGCTGCTAGACTGCTAGACCAGTCGCCCTGTCTAGCGACAGTTGGTCACGTGACAATAACCAATGAAAATCCTTGGATCGCTTAGCTACTCTGAGCGATCCCTATTTGCTATAAGAAACCTGGATGTGCCTTGTCGAGGGTTGCGCCTCTTATTATGACAAGTATCACGTGAACACGTGATTCGTGACAGAGCCAGCTAATAAAGTCGGATCAGGAAGTTATTTCGTATAGTATAATTACAAGTCCGTAGGTCTGCCCTTTTGCGCCCCTCTTAGTAAAGCTCTCCCTCCTTGCCTCCCTTCTCCTACCTCCCCCCTTTCCCCCCTACACATGTCTCGGACGTGCTAACTATACACCCCCGCTCTCGTACGTTTTGTTATGACCCCCTGCCCTCCCCCGGGGGCAAACAAATACCCCCTATCCTCGGTATTACTATCGTAGTCGTAAAGAATTGTCGTAAAGGGTTGTCGAAAAGGGTTGTCAAAAAGGGTTGTCGAAAAGGGTTGTCGAAAAGGGTTGTCGTAAAGAAATTACAGAGAAAGTAGGAGGGGGAGAGGAGATAGGCAAGTAGTGAACAATTGTTAGCGTAATACGTGCTAGCCTAGCTGTTTTAGGAAGATAGTATTCGGGGCTAGGGATAAGCAACACGCACGAAAATATTTCCCTACTTCTGTCCCCTCCGCTACCCTCTCTCTCTCTCTTCTAAACAACTTACTAGGCCACAACCCTTATACGACAGTGAGGATACGACAGTGAGGATACGACAGTGAGGATACGACAGTGAGGATACGATAGTAAGGATACGACAGTAAGGATAGGCGATAGTAAGGGTGGGCGACAGTAAGGCGACAGTAAGGATAGGCGATAGTAAGGGTGGGCGACAGTAAGGCAACAAGTAGTTAGGGTGTCTACGTAAAAATGCCTAGGCACGTGAAGTCTAAGGTGGGGGTGTGGGGGTATAGGCACTCTAGTACAGTAGTAGTAAATATATAACTTTTACGATTTGCGATTTGCGATTAAGTCATCTGGTTTAGTAGTAGATTCGGGATGCCGTAGTACGGCATCCTGAATGTACTAAAAGGCCGAATAGACTTAGGTAATACTAATTCGCAAATCGTAAATCCCAAAAGTCATATATTTACTACTACTGTGCCAGAGTGCCTATACCACCACACCCCTACACCCCCACGTACCTGGTTATATAAACTTGCTACTCACTGTCGCCGCATCCTCACTGTCGCCGCATCCTCACTGTCGCCGTATCCTTACTATCGCCGCATCCTCACTGTCGCCGCATCCTTACTGTCGCCGTATCCTCACTATCGCCGCATCCTTACTATCGCCGCATCCTTACTATCTTATCCTCGCTGTCGGATAGAATTGTGCCCTAGTATGTTGTTTGGGAAAGAGAGAGAGAGAGAAAGAGGGCAGAAACGGGGAAACATTTTAGTTGTGTGTGTCGCTTATCCTAGCCCCAAATACTACCTTCCTAAAACGGCTAGGCTAGTACGTAGAGGTTTAAGGGTATAGGCATTCCAGCGCTGTCATATATAACCCTAACCCTGAGCCAGTTTGCGATTTGCAAATTGCGATTTCGTACTAAATAGGATTAGAATTAGAGATTTGCGATTTACGAATTAGTATTAAGTCCATTCGACCTTTTAGTACATTCAGGATGCCGTACCAGAGTCTCAACGCACCTTGCTTTCTATCATTTAGGTACCCAAAAGCCTGACATCTGAATTAATAAAATTTTATGATTGATTTCGTTCTACGAGATGCTTAGAATAATTAAATTATTTGGGCTTACAATCAATTGATGCCTCAGGCCAGATACGCCACAGCATCGTCAGCCACACATTGATATCGTCACCTCTGAAGCTCCCCGCATGGACAACTCTCCCAAAACCAAAACACCATGGCACGAATATCTACAGCAGGCGGAGCTGGAGCTCCCGACCATACTTCCCTCAATCTCACACGGATGCTGGCTCGTCTAAACTCTATACTCATCACCCCAGACCAACAAACGGAGCATCGACTAAAGGTTTCCGAGATAGAGCGGGAGAAAGTCGGAACTGTAAGTGACCTCACATTCGTATTACTTTAATTCTTGAGATCAAATGCTAAATCACTACTCTCGCAGAATCTACAATATGCAAGCTCATTGCTTACACAACTCGAAAAAGATGCGCAAAACATAAAGAATTTGACCAAGAAGCAAGAGGCGCAAACCGAGCTGGTCCGGAAACGAGAGGTGCTGCTACGGCTGGAAGAGCGATTGGAAGAGCTTAATGACGTTAGTCTCTTGTAACATAATACATGATACTGAACTGACATCCCCTACAGCTTGCACACCCAGAAGACGACGATACTTCCGAAGGCGAAGATCTCATTGGGGAAGATACCCCGTCTGAAGAAACAGACTCACACACATACACATCCCCTACGCCATCGCCTTCTACCAACCACCCACCTGTACCTTCTATATCCGCTCCTTTCGAAACGAGCAATCCCCCCCAATTTGAAGAACCTACCTCCACATTACGCTCCCGTACAAATGCCTCCCAAAGAGAAGAACTATTCAACCCCTCCCTCTCCACAGTCACCACGGGCATCTCTCCCCGCACATCCCACGCCCCCGTACCAAAGACCACAAAAGAAAGCCTCCTAACTCACAACCGCACTGAGCAAGAAGCCCTCACCTCCTCACTCCTCTCCATGGCATCCGCGCTCAAAGAGTCTAGCAAAGCCTTCGCAGCATCTCTAGACGACGAGAAAGACATCCTAGATCACGCAGGGAAGGGAATGGATAAGAATGAGGAAGCGTTGAATGCTGCTAGCAAGAAGATGGGGTTGTTACGTGGAATGACGGAGGGGAAGGGGTGGTGGGGGAGGATTATGTTGTATGCTTGGATTGCGGGGCTGATGGTTGCGGCTATTTTGATTGTTTTTGTGATGCCCAAGTTAAGGTTTTGATTAGGGCGTGGCTGGAAAATCCGGAACGATCGTTGTTAAGAATGGTGTAGTGTATATGGGCGGACGGAGTTGGAGTTTAGATCGCGTCCTTGGATAGCGGGCGTTTGGGGGATGTTCTTTGGTGGTTTATTTTTATTAGATACCATTGTCTTGTTCTATTGAACACTTATTCTTCATGAGAGGTTCCTGCATAGAATGATATGTATCTCAGAGTCTGTCATAGCTAGCTGTCGCCAGAAATGATATTCAACTAACGAATCTCCACTAGTTGTTCTCAGCAATTTAAAACACCCGTCAAAAGAACAGCTTCAATTTTGTGCATCCCCTACTTCGGTGGGTTTCAAATACAAAGTGGCGAAGAGACGACAGCGTTCCCACGCTCAGCAACTTAACTTGTAAGAAGCATCTCCTTGACTGCTTTTTAATGAGGGAAAGAAAGCAGCAAGGTAATCACCAAACAACTACTTGTACAATATTGCTCTGAGTCTGTATCAGCAAGATTCACTAGCGAAGTTACATTTGCTGTCGAACCCTCGCTGAACCGCCGAAAACAAGAGCCAGTGAAAGATTTGAGGATATACTGAGGTGGATAATCAGTTGGAGTTCTCCAAAGTTCTCCACCTTCTTTTCTTTGTCCTCCCTGCCCAACATGCGCTCACTGTCCTTCGTTTGTTTGGTTGGTAACAACATCCTTTTGTGGGTATTGTTGAAGCTTGAATGAGAGACTAATGAGTCTTTTGTCTAGCGAAAAGGCAGCTAAGGCTGGGTGTAGAAACTGATACAGGAGGCTTTGATAAAGCGAAGGGGAGACCTTCGGGGTTAGATCGGTGCTATGGTATGATATACCTTTGGTGAACTTTATGGAATGGGAGTAGATATACTTGGTGTTGATTTATGGGATAGATGAACACCCCTTCGAAGGGATCCGAAGATCCCCCAACCAATCATCGCTCCCCGCTTAGCGCCTCGGCCCACAAAATTCGCAAAACAACATTCAGAATCCCAAATACGACAGCGACCATCATCAAAACTGGGATTAAACCTGCCCGCCTGTACCAGTCAGTTAGTGTGTGTCCCACAAGCGCCATCCACACAAAACCTGTTACCTTTCCCGCTCTAAAAAATAAAATAAAAAAAGATTCCAGGTACGTAAGATTTCTATAGATAATACCCCTTGAAAAATCCACTATATGTGCTATATGTATAGTGGGTTTATCCTAAGGGGAGCCTCCTAGCGCCGTTGCGCTGGGGGGCCTAAAGGTTTTGTCTTTTTTTCTTAATTCTTGCGGGGCGGACGGAGGTTAATTTACGGGAGGGTTTTATTCACTATATTTCTCTACGATACGTAAAGATTAAGAATATGGAAAAATCGTTTTTGTTAGATAGATAGCTTTATCTAGAAAACCTCTTTCGTAGTTATTTCGTCTCTAAGATACGAATTCATCCTTAAAGATTATATTTATTAATATATAATATCCTCTTACTATAAGATTATTAAAGAAGAAGAAATAGAACTCGAGTAATAATCGAGTTAAGCGTGCGATAATCTACCGTGGATTTACCTTAACGAGAGCCTAATATATCTACTTTTATAAATCTAGAAACAGTTCAAAAGTATCTATAGAAAAGCTCCTAGATCTAACACTTTACCTTACTATCCATGAGTAGCCGTGAAATGCTCCACAGATACACGTACGTGTAGCACCATTTAAGAACATACTATTAAGTAATATAATCCTATAGTTACAATTAAACTGTTAAGATATAGTATAACTAATAATGCCTGCCTCCCACCTTATGGCACCTTGTGGTAAACAACCTCACGGTGGACCCTCTTACATCGACGAGTCAGACTCCGGCTTAAGCTCAACCGGAGCCATTGAGAAGAGATGCGCGAGTACAGCAAGCAAGCTCCCGGAGGATCATGAAATTAACTCTTCCCGTCGAAATCTATGCTCTACAAAAACCTTTTTTTCTAACGAAAGATTACATGAAATCGACAGCAGAATACAAACAACACTACCATCTTTCCCAACACTAATAAATCATCTGAACGTACAAAATTCAGATCCACCTCCCAATTCTCCCAATTCTCCCAATTCTCCCAATAACTTTCTCCCTCCCTTGACACTAAGACATAATTTTCTCATATCAAGCCATCCAGAAAAGGAATTAGAGATCTACTTTATCCTATTATCTCGTAGTTATCCCCATTACCTAGTATCGCTACCATATCACTTTATGCTGTCATTTGTGTTTTAGATTGGACGATTCGTTGAAGGGTATTAGGGTTTAGATACTCAGGTAGTGGTACTGTGCTTGGGACTAAGGGGGTTTCTCGTAATGTGTTAAGATGAAGTAGGGAGATTGGAGTTGTAGTTATATATTTGGGTTAGATACTGGGCTTTACTGTTTGTGTTCTTGATTTATTTTTGTTTTTGGAGTTAAGAGTAAATACCTGACCAAGAGTAATGATAACCCCTAACAATACCTGATCTCTTCACTTTTCCCAACCACTTATCCACTCCGCTCACTTGTAAGAATAGCTACTGTCGTTATACTTAGAATGTACTTTTGTTCTTTACTGCGAAGTTAGGAAAATTAGAATTCAAGAGTTGAAGATTGTGGCTAAGTTCTGACATCAACAATTAATACTATCACCTTCACTTCACGGGTTGAAACAGGTACGATGAACCCATATTTACAAACAAGGAACTACAAAAAGCTGATATATATTATACACCTATATGCTTATCGTAGCAGCCAGTACGCTATAGTATCGCAGAACATAAAGTTAAAACGGCCATTCCTCGCCGGGCCACTTCTAAACATCCGTCACATTTCATTATATATATATATATATATCTAATTGAAAGCGCTCTCATCAAATTTAACTTTGCACCTTCCATCCCATAAATAAAACCCTATCACCGCACCCACGATTCCCCAAGCTTCACAGAAAGAAGATAATTATGTCAAAGCCCAGAACAGTTCAAGATCGTGCCCTCTACTCACCTATCAAGTTTACAAGTTTCTTAACATCGGGTACTGGTTTTCTCCACATGTTAGTTAGGTTAGTCGGCTATCATATATAGCGGACGATTAAGGGCCTGTCCCCGAAAGAGGAATAGTGACGACTGTAACCGATCTAGACCCAACCGACGAAGATGCAATGGATGAGGTCCGTTGTGTTACTCGTGTATGGTTTTCGGACTGAAGAATCAAAATCTGACATAATACCCACTGACCAACAAACCACTCAATTCCCCAGGAAAAAAAATCCGAATATTTTCTATCCACCAAATTCATACTCACTGTCGAAATTCAGCTTACTACCGATTCCCACCAAACTTCCGGATGGACCTTCTAAAACTTAAGTTTACGGAGGTAGCTCACACACCGTTCACGAGCTAGCAATACTCTGAAAAGTCATTGCCGCGTAACGACTGTAGTACACACAACCAGCGACGCCTCACTCACTCCAAAGATGTTGTGCAGGGATTATTGAATGCAGCCATATGTTTTACTTACTACGTTGTTGCTTCCTATTTATATCGAAGGGTTCGAACTACTAACCGCGTCTCTAATTACTTTGAGTCCGCTTTGATTTAGGTATACCCGTATCTCCAGGAGTTAATTGAATGGTTCTTATCAAACTCTGGCTATAGTATTTTGTTTAAAGCTTTAGGTAGGACCTAGCCACGTTCACTACCTATTGACAACAAAAGAAATACTATAAATATCCAACGCACCTCACCCTAAAACCATCGCAACACCGTCTACAGTTTTTTCTATTCCTAACTACCTAACTGTAAAAAGGTATGAGGTGTTATATGGTAGTTGTATTTTGGTACCTATAGTAGAGGAGATATAGGTGGGTGGGAGTCTTGTACTATAATAGACTATGTATAGGCTTATACTTCGTATATGTATTGTTTATATATTTATATCTATAAAAACCATTCAATCGATACCATTTCTGGGGAGTAATACAAGGGACGAGATCATTGATGTTTCGCTTCTCAGCAATATGTGGATTAATCGGGTTTCTTGTGGAGAGAGCTCGATGCTTGTGATTTGGGATAGTGTTGAGATATGTGTTGTTCAAAAAGGGAAACGGAGATTGCTGGCAAGAGACCCGGTTGCACTTACGAAAGATGCATAGCATGATGTTCAGATCGCAAAAGGGGATCTAGAACGAAGGGAAAAGGGCAGTACCTAATTTCATAGATGAAATAAAATCTCATTACCTGCATGCCACTCGAGCACACATCTAGCAACGACCACGCCGTCCCTAATTCCCCCAACCTCTCAATCCATGTATAAATGTAAATTTGATTTTCCCCATCAAAACGCCCAAAGTGATGCAACCTCCAAACTCCAGTCAAATGTCCAGATCGAGTGCGCACACATGCATTTATTTCTCGCCACTAATGTCTCCACCAACCATCTTTCGCAGCTCGTACTCCTTTGTGAACTCACGACTGAGGATCGCGAGATCGGTGACGAGGGATTTGCAGCAGTTGAGGAGTGCTTCTTTGGGCGTTACTTCGCCATCGGTTTGGATTCGAAGCTCGAACTTTGCGAAGAGAGGGTGGGGGACTGGATGGGTTGTTAGTTATTGCGCGGATGGGCGGCGCAAGAAGAGCGCACCTTTGTAGCCGGAGAAGATGATATGGGGATCCTTCAAAAGGTGGGCTCGGAGCATGTTGGCTAGTGTGTGATCCTCCTTGTTGAAGGTAAAGACGGAGGAGTTGGGTGTTCCTGCGCGCGATGGTTAGTATGGTTCCTCGGCTTCGAGGGCGCATGGAAGGCAAGGACGTACGGGTATCTGCTGTCTCGAAACACTTCTTCTCGTCATCTCCTAGGAGGAAGAGTTCGAATCTTTGTTCCTCGTCAGTGATGATCATGTTGGCGGTTGTAGTTCAAGATGTTTCTTTGTTGCGCGGTATGGAGAGGAGGGTTGGTGTTGTGGAAAGCTGCGAGCTCTGTACGGGGTTGAGACATTGAGCTGGCGAGGTATCGCGAGTTTTGGTGCATCGCTAGAGCATATCGAGAGTGAAGGTGAATGGGAATGTGAAGCAGGAAAGCAGGCTTCAGCTGTGGTAGGAGCAACCGGCAGGCGACATGAGTATATCACATACCTATCTGGAGCGTTCATGATTTCAACTCTACTCTTACAACAACTAGAGATCCCAAAGATGTTAGCATTGTGTTTGCATATTGTGTAGCATGACCTGCGTACCTCGAACTATTCTCGAGTTTTGAATCAACCAAAAATTACGCAGCGCAGCACAAGGGAATTATAGAAAAAAAAGTTGCAACAATGCTGTTGCGCTTTGGAAGCGAATGAGGTTCATCCAGAAATCAGCACAGCCAGAGCTCAATGCGGGTGCGGCTCAAGTTCGGGTCTCTGATGCGCTAGTGCTGTTTATGGTTAGTGCATGCCAAGCTAAATGGCGGGGAAGACAAGGCAAGGATCCTACGATGAACTCCAGGTCCCCCGCCCCTCCATCTCAGGTCCGAGGAAAAGCATCAATCTTGCGAGAAGCAACATTTCCTAATTTGGTTCGCTACTCCCATCTCATTGGTTTCTTACATCTGCAGTGCTACGGAATTACTTGGCGTGAAAGCATTGTGCAATCGACTTGCATTTCACCACCATTTATGCCACAATCTCAGGTCACTCGCTAGCCAAGCGGCTTCGATTCATTGAGGCTTCCACTGCTAGTGCACGCTTTGGTCACGGATGGAAAGGAGTTTCCATATTTCGTCATTCTAGGTACAGAAGAAGCTGTTGTACCTACCAAATCGAGCCTCCTCGTATTGTTACTTTCCCTTTCCCTTTTTCCAACAACACATTACATCATAACATCAATTTCTACGCCATCTTCTGTCATCATGGCTACACCTCATATCAAATCTCTAGAGAGTGATTATCCATGGATAACACCTTCTATACCTCTGATTACTTCGGCCCCTATGAGACTGATATCAACAGCTCCTCTTGCTATTGCAGTGTCTCGAGCCGGTGGTATTGGTTTTCTCGGATCTGGAAGCGATGTTTCCACGTTACCCGACCTCTTATCCGAGTGCACAACATCATTTTCATCATATCCGATACCCAATACCCCTCCAGGAATCCTCCCCATAGGTGTTGGCTTTATCTGCTGGGGCGCCAGTCTCTCTGATGCAATCAAGGCAATTACAGAATCAAGATTGAAACCTGCCGTCGTTTGGCTTTTTGCTCCGGAAAAGATCGAGGATCTTGTAAGTGGGCTTCATGAAGCTATTACCATTCTGCGGTTCTCATAAAGAGTGTTATCTCAGTTTGGCACATGAACTATTCCCAACTTCTTCTAGGGAGGCTCTAT
This sequence comes from Hymenoscyphus occultus, assembly GCA_900536445.1. Lineage (NCBI taxonomy): Eukaryota > Fungi > Ascomycota > Leotiomycetes > Helotiales > Helotiaceae > Hymenoscyphus > Hymenoscyphus occultus. Next base: position 107,698 of record UNPT01000125.1, on the reverse strand, counting down.
TAACTTTACTCAGGTGACATGGACAACCTCAATCCGTGAAGCAACCAACAAACTCACAAAAATATGGATCCAAACTGGCACCCTAAATGATACCACCTACCTTGCCCAACACTGTAAACCAGACGTCTTCGTTATCCAAGGATCTGATGCTGGTGGTCACGGACTGAACCAATCATCAAGCATTATCACCCTCCTGCCCGAATGTTCAGACGCCCTCTCCCAGTTGGGATTTGCTCATATTTCTCTCATAGCAGCAGGTGGAATTATGGATGCACGTGGTGCAGCAGCAGCCATCATGCTCGGTGCCAGCGGAATTTGTATGGGAACCCGTTTTTTAGCTTCCTCTGAAGCCGAACTTTCAAAAGGATATCAGGATGCGGTATTGTTTGTTTCTGATGGAGGAGTGACAACCAAGAGAACTAGTGTTTACGATCGTATCAGAGGAACTCCTGGGTGGCCAGCAAGCTATGGTGGTAGAGGTGTCTTGAACGATACTTTTTGGGATAGCGAAAAAGGATTGGATGACGAACAGAATAAGAGGCTTTACGCGGCAGCGAGCCAGAAGGGTGATTCAGGGTGGGGAATTAACGGAATGGGAGGGAGGATGTGCACATATGCTGGGACTGGAGTCGGACTTGTGAGAGAGGTCAAGGGAGCGAAAGAGATTGTCAAGGAGGTTAGTGAGGGGATGAGGAAATTGTTGAAGATTGAATAATCGGCTATCTGCTCAAGGAATTTACTTTGTAAGAACAACCCCTACATTCTCAACCTCAACATCCCCAACACCCCAACCCACTCACTCAGACCTCGCATCAGTCCACACGCCCCTAGTCCTAACCCTCACCCAATAATACAAATGAGTTTCCTTGCCGCCTCCCCAGCAAGTCACACAGATATCCAGCGTACCCCCCGCTTCCATTGTCGCTCCTCGCGTCACGACTCCCTTGGTGCATCTCACCGAGCACGAAAACGGCCCGTCGCCTTTCTCATCTTCTTGGCGTGTGCGCGTCGTCAGGACTGGATCGATTACTATTTTGTCCGGGTTGCTGTGTGGCGTCCTCCTGGCCCAGAGAATTTGGAGGACCGGTATACGGTTGGGTGGGATGCGCGTGTAGGATTGGAGGTTGGGGATTTCTGTCGCGGGGAGCTGAGTCGTGGTTAGGCTTGTTAGGGTGAAGGGGGTGGGTTCTTGTTGTTCTTGGGGTTGTGGGGGGGAGTTCATTTTGAGAGGGGGCTGGGGCTTTTGACTCGTGAGGGATGATGCCGGTGAGGATGTTGGGTTTGTTTTGTCCGGCTGGGGAGGAGGGGATGCTCGTTAAGAGTCTTGATGTCATTTCTGGAATGTTGAGGATTGGGAAGAGAGTCTATTTTATATACCTGTTTATACTCGTAGGGATTGTCTCTCGAATGGAAATTTGGATGTGTGTATCACAAGTTCCTTTCAAGTTATTTTGGCCCCAGCCAAATGAGCAAGGAGGTCTCACATCGCAATCGAGAGTCAAAACACAAGTGAGTGTGCGATTGCCAGTTTGTCGAGGTCTTTTGATTACGATTTGCGATTTGTGATTTGTGATTTGCTGTTTGATCGCAAATATGCTGGAAAGAAATAAGTGACTTCGTAATTGCTAGTTTAGAGGCCCTTTGATTAGGATTTGTGACTTGTACGTTTCTACGTGCTTGGACTCGTGGGTGGCTTAATACTTGTCGGCTACTAATAATTTAATAAACAGAGCTTTATCGCTATAGCAGGGAGGGGTGTTTTTCTTCCACGTTTTCTATGGCGCGTTATATCCCCAAGGCGAGTAGAGTATCCGCCTTATATTACTAAGCCTATAGAGTCTTGATTGCCTAGCTTCTCTTAGACATAGTAAAGAGCCAGGGCTTATGAAAACTTGGTGGAATATAGCTTTAGGATAGAGCTCGCTTAATTACCTATAGCACCTATAGCCTCTTTAACAACTCCCCACGAAAAACCACGTACAAAAACACTAACTTATCACCCTAAAAATATAGAAATAATGCCTGATTGGAACTATATTCATATTTGATAAACGATAATTCGTTATAATAAAAAAACGCGCTTTTCTTAGTCGCCCACGCCCACGCCAAGACCGCCAAAAAAATCTGCTTAATTAGCTCAAATTCATCCTCTCTCAACCACGACCCCTGTTCCTCCCACCGGGTTCAATAGGATTCCCGGAGAATTGACTACTAAAGCATAGCGAACTAAAGTTAGAGAGGCTAGAAAAAAAGAACAAAAAAGAAGGTGAATTATTGCGTTCGCCGGGAATCGAACCTAATCATTGTTAGCAAGGAAGTTATAAGGGAACATAGAACAGGAGGTACTAACCCGGGGCCAATGCAGATGAAATCCAAGAGTTGGAGCTCATGAAATTGGCAAGCATCGATTTTACCACTAAACCACAAACGCTGTTTCTTGTTGATGGACGGCAGAAGCTTGTTGTATAATTTGACTCGTGGAAAAGTCTTTTTGTTTCGGCGAGGTCTGCCCGATGCCAAGTGCCTTGGTGGGGCATAAAAAGGGTTGTCTTTCAGGTGGAAAGACCACCACCACTAACTAAATACAATACTCATTAAAATAGTTAGAGATTTATTTCTCTACTGATTTAGTTGAAAGATATCATATAACTTAGATTCAAATAGATCTTCTCCGTTAAACTTACCGATAATTACTTCTATTAACGCTAAAGTATTCTTTACTATTACTATCTAAAGATATAGGTCTTTACTATCTAACCGGTAATACTATTATTTATTCTATAGACCTAAGGTTTCTTTTCCCGCTATTATATATAAATACTAGTTATATAAGCTTTCTATTATGTTAAACGGATTTATCAAATTCTATTTCTGAGATAAGAAAATAAATAGTAGATTTAGACCTTAATTAGAAAACTGGTTTCAAAATATTATAAGAGAGAAAAATAGTAGGTCACTATAAATCAAGCCTGAAACAACCGATTTCCATCTCAGATATCAAGTTCCCATCGGGTGACCAATTTGCTCATTCAAGCTCTAGTAGCATGTGAATAGCACTCTGTGGTTGGATGCTCGAAAGACATAGGTGGATACGTGCGTTCAATCAACGTCGAGTTGTTGCATTTCCGTGACAAGCTGATCTCTCTTCTGTTGCAAAATCGGACTTGTATAACCATATGGAAACATTTTCATCCTCAATCTCACGTCTTCCGTGACTTGTGGAGGGAGATAGTCAGCATGGAACCAGTCCTCTCTCCAGTCCCTAGTAATAGCCGCATACACTTTCGGTTCGACCATCCATTGACTTGTCTCATCCAGATACCAGAAACACAAAAGCCGATCGTTATACTGCACAAGGCCTGAGAACAAGATATACTCTAACTCTTCGTTAACCGGATGTGCAGTTAGCGGCTTCCCGTAACCAGAACCCTTCGCAGCGTGTGTGGCGTAGACTTCGAGCAAGAGCTGGATGTTTGTAATGGGAAGATCTACTGCTTCTGCGAGCGCTTCTTCTATCGTGTCTTTCTCCGGACCTACAGCCAGGTTTTTGATCATCCAACCGAAAACAACAGTCTCCAGATGTTTGAGAGTACCGGCTTCAGGAACGTTGTATTGTAGCCACGCTCCTTCCATGTAGTAGGCGATTGCGGTAGAGAAATTCTGCTCTTTCCATGCATTGCTACCCAAGGATGATAACGTGGCATTCAGATAGAATGGCGATGAGCCTTCCTCTCGTAAGAGTTTTACTGCTGTTTCCAGGTGATCTTTGGACTTTTGCATTTTGTCGGGGTCTTCTTTTTCACCATCCAGAATGAGACTCAATTGGTATTCTCGTTGACCAGCACCAACCTCAATCGTGTTGCTTGTTACAGCAGCCGAGTCTTTTGTTTCCACTTCCTTCAATTTTAGTATACGCTGGTGGCAGTCAAGTGCTGAGAGATAGTCGTTGCTGTCAACAGCGAAGCTGAATATGCCTTTCAAACAATTGACCTCCAGATCAACATCGCCAGCTTCTTTGGCTTTGTCCATCTCCATCATCAAACGTTTTTGTGGATTGGTCGAGTCGCCAGCTGCTGCACTCAGAATCTTCAAGGAGCCAGAAAAAATATTGTCCACACTAGAGGCAGCCTTAATCACCGGAAGAAATGCTGACCCATCTGAAATCTGACCAGTCAGCCACTGTAACAAGCCATTTGAAACGATGGATGGGAGATTTTCCATGTTCATCGTAGAAATCAATGACTGGGCCATATCCATAGGCAGCCCTCCTGTATGCTGTTGTAACTCCACGTCCTGTATATAATTCCCCAGAAGGAACATCTTGCCTTTTGTATGAAAATCCACTGAAAACTCCAACGAGCCCTCGATGGGCTTCTGCACAACTTGCTTCTGGAATGCCAGATACCTCTCTTCAACTGGGAGTTGACTGATTTTGAGGTCCTGCCAGCCTATCACTTGATAAACTGTTTCGGAAGTAGGGCTGATGTAGTCGTGCTTAACGCCTATGCTCCAAAGTACTTTTGCTCTTAGCACGTTCTCATGAGAATTTGCTACCATCCCCTCCTTGCTCGCCAAATCCATAGTTTGACGGCTCAGTTGTAATATACTCCAGCCACGAAGATAGAATATGAAAAATGCTTGCATGAATAGCTCTTCTTTGATTTCATGCGAGGCATCTTTGACCTCCATCCTGAGAGACGAAGATTGGGTATCCAGCTTCTGAAAGAGTTCCTCAAACCTCAAAAGAACGAAGGACAAAAGCTCATAATAGTCTGCCTCTGCAGTAGTAATCATGTGTTCTATATCCATGGGTAGGTACATCACAAGGTTCAAAACACCCTCACCAAAAGTTGGTTGCTGCAATGCTAACCTCAAAGCATTATGTACGTTGATTCGCCTTTCTCCGAACACCTGATCTGGACCATTTTCAGGTTCAAAATCGCGCAGCACATTCTCCCAATATTTCCAGAAAAGCTGTTTAGCAGTATTTGGAAGTATGGAGATCGACTCAGGGTATATTTTCAATGCTTGGAATCGTATAAGATAAGGCAGACAAACGTGTATCTCCCGCATGTTTGCACCTAAATTGAGTGGTGATACCAGATCAACGGCTTCCAAATTTTCCATTAGATATCGATATTCTTCTTGCAATTGATCGTCATTGAGGTCAAACTCTGCGTATTCTGCAGAATCTCCTTCTCCAAATCTCTCACTGCAAGACCAGCGAAGCCAAGCACTATGAACCTCGGCCAGAATTGCTTGTCTAGCACTTGAAGGCAGAGCGTGCTGAAAGGATGCAAGGCACAATAGCATAGCGTATGCCAGAGGTCTTTCCTCTTGAAGTTCCTTTGTGATTGAGAGAAACTGTTTGAACAACTGTGGTTGACGGGTCATTTCAGAGGGCTCGAATCTGGAACAAAGAACATCCGTACAGCCAAGTGGCAGGTCGAGTTTGAGACTATCATATAGACTTTTCATTGAACAGTCTTTCAAGGAAAGAAGCGGTATGAAAGTTTCGATGAAAAGGCAATTGCTGTCGTGTTCTTCCAAAATCCGTCTCAAGCTCTGTACCGACGCTTGGTTTTCTTCAAATGTAGCTCCACAGTCAGAAATACACTGACGGCTCATTTCCATAGCAAAATCCATTGCCAGAGGTTCAAGAATAACATGCTTCAGTGGCGCGTTGCCCAAGGGTTCCGGTAGTCGTCGGGATATCAGCAGGAGTCGACTTGAGGCATGGCCTTTTAGAGCACTGAAGTCTTCAGACAAGCCACAAATAAGGTTGAGAGAACGAAGTGTAGAGCCCCCACTTTCTGAAACAGAATCCGAGAGGAAGGATGGTATGCTTTCGACTACTACAAGAACTCGAGCTTGATGCAGTGCTTCCCTGGATTGATCGAAAGATTCGCTCTTGATACCGGCTTTCATTGAGAGCCACTCATATAGTGCTTTTTCATCTGAATAATTTTCCAGGTCTCGAAAGCGGATCTCGATATAGCCTCTGAAGAAGTTGGAATGCACCCACCAATTTCCCAAATATCTGCTGAGTGCCGTCTTACCAATACCAGCACAACCTGTCATAATGACAGCTCCCACATCTGTAAAATCGAGCTCCAGGGATAGCATTTTCATGTCGCGGCCGATCAAAACACTGGGAAGTGGTGCTTCAAGTGCAGTTGAAACCGTCCCAATCACTGCATCACTTATTGAGACGGTGGGCATAATCCAGCGAATCAGAGCGCCGTGTCTTTGATATAGTACAGGAATAACACTGTCATCTAAATCGACACCAACAGAAAAGCGCGATCTTCTGTGGCGGTTGTCTTTGAGCTTTTGACGGCCTTGAGCAACACACATTTGTAGGTCTTTGCCATGTAGGAAGAGGTTCTCGTAGAGGTTTAGCATGAACAGTGTCGCTGCCTCTGTCGTTAACGCAAAAGACATAGCGACAACGTTGGGAACACCGGCCTCGAGCAAGGTCATTGCAAAATTGCTCAGCTTCTGTGACGTAACAGTCCCTGTGTTGCAAGCATTTAATATAACAATCTCCACTCCGGATTTCAAGAGCTCTTTTCCGATCTCTTGTGCTTTGATATGAACACCCTTTTCATCTTGTCTGTTAGGAGATGAGAACAAGAGACCAGCACTGTGAACGTTAGTACAACTTTGAAATGGCGATGTGGGGAGAGACATACTTGCGCTTGTAGACTTTCCCATGTGTATCAAAGTGTACCATGGAGAAGAAACCCTCCGGATGCTGACGCAGGACCACTTTGACTTGATCCCAAGTCCCGGGCCTTGCAAAATAAATTTTGATATGAGAGCGCAGTTTCTCGTGGCTGTTGATGAATTCCCAGATTGGTTTCGAAAGCACTCGATAAGGCAGATCTGTTGTCGATACTCGTGAAGAAACAAAAAGTATGTTGCAAGAGGATTTAATGGTGTTTTCGACTGGTAGTTCGTCCAGTTGTTTTTTGCCGCCATTTTGACGTGAGATGTAAATCGGAGGCATATTTTCCATCCACGTTTTATTGTCTTCCAAGCACTCCCAATGCAGAGATTGAACACTATTGGCTTCGCTGTCATCTCGAATGCACAGTCGGATGCTCTCAACTTCAGTCAAAGAAATCTCACCAATAGTCTGGCCGACAGCCCATGTAAGCAAGGGATCTACTGAGGCAAAGAGCTCTGCTTGATAACGAAGCAGACTTTGTTCCACCGTCGTGGCACGTCGCTTCGCGTAAGGATTTTTGAACGCAAAATCTTCCAGATACCATCGAAGCTCTTCTTTCTCGGTATCCCCAAAAGGATTGTGAATGCTGCCAGTGACAAGTACATGGCTATTCGTATCCTGGAATTCAATGTCCCACTGACGTCGAATTTCGTCGTAATGATAGGCTACTAACACAATGAAGAGGTCCATTCTGCGAATAAAAGAACAATTGTGAAGTTGTATCAATATCGTGGAGAAGGAACCAAGTTGCTCAAAAAAACGAAGGTACCAATGAATATTGATATGGAAAGACTCGAGTAACCACAGGAACTCTGTGGCTTGAAAAAAGCAAGCATGACATGCGAGTCAGCCCCTCTCGCCTAAAAACTCCAGTCTAACCGGCTCTGTGCGTTTTCGTTATTTGTTTTTCTATTTCTAGTATTAAGTGGCTTGACAGGGAACTTTTCAGCTTTATAATTCACAGCGTGAAACCAACCTAGGACTACATGCCAATGAAAGAGTGCCACATAGTACCAATATTTACATAAAACCCTTGATCCTTTCTAATCAATTAAGGGGGCCGTACGCAGTCGCCCATTCTCCCTATATATAAGGCCACATAGCCGCCACTGCCACTTCCGTAATCAATCAATCAATCTTGTGTCATTTCCTTCACAACAGTATGGCAGCCTCGCAGCAAGGAAGCTGGATTCTTCTTCCGCAGCCTCTTTCAGAGTCCTACGCCATCGACCTTCTTGGGCGTGTTGTTGCGAGTAGCAACAACCCAGAGCACAACTTCGTTCCTCTCTTGACTACCACTACCATGCCTACTCTTGAGAAAATTGAAGTAAAGGACGAAAGCGCCGTTGTTTATCTCAACGGGAACCACAAAGCTGATGTAAAAGCCCGATTGACCAGTTTGTTGCATGTCGGAAGCACAAATGCTACATCCTCTTCGCGGATCGTCTCCAGCACCAGCATCATTACACGACTCTTGAGCCAACACACCACTCACTTTAATGAGTTGAAGAAGCTTTATAGTCCTGAGATCACACAGCTGATCAACGACAAACGTCATATCAAAAGTGATGATTCCCGAACGGTGTATTTGGTGGTTGGGACGAAAACTTGTTTGGATGCTCAAATTGGAAGCTCTGACATGGACGATGTTATGAGAGAAGGAGGTATCCAGGTTCCAGTTGAAGCAATTCTGAATGCTAGCGGTGTTCCTCTACCATCCTTGCCGGCACTTGATGTTGGGGTTGATGCAACACGTCAGCGTACTACCAATGCTCTGCAGATGAGGACGGCGAAAGGCGAGAGGTTGTTCGCACTTCAGTGCCGACAGATCAAGACCCACAAAAGTTGGCGATATTGGTCGAAGCCGGCTGAGCTACAGGTTCTCGGAATGAAGGATGGGGTCTTCAAAACCTCAAAGCCCAGCAATTCGGATGATTCCGGTGACTCTGGATCGGATGATACAGATGACGATGTCGATTCAACCATCAAAGATCCCTCAATCTCGTTAGATGATGAAGAGTTGGAATTAGAGATGGAGCGAGCAGGAAAGCCTAAGGGAACACTATTCGAAATTGTATGAATGTCATCAAAGAGTTTATATTCTCTTCTCTTGCCAAAAAGAAAGGGTATTATAGGTACTATCATTAGCTAGCTTGAGGACTTCCTTCCCAGTAGATAATTTAACAGTCGCTATGGCGGGGCCAAACATCGCTTCTCTTATGATCTATAATTCGTGTTGGCTAATGTTTGTATACCCTCAAAAAGAGGCGAAACACCTTCATGTCAGGCTTCGCATCTGTAGAGATTGTTGGGTCGATGAAGTATCTACCCGTCATGTGATGACCCGACTCGCCATATATAGATTAGGTAAGAGAGGCGGGCTTTACTCTGTACACGCCTGAGTTATAAAAATATTATTCTAAAGACCTCATACAACTAAATCAATTACACGAATGGTCTAGAATAGTTGATACTTTTCACTCCTTATTAACCTAGGTAAAATAGGACAATTAATCAAGTTGTACTAGACTTCTGGCATAGCGACTTCTGATAACGTGTACAGAGTAATGCCCGCCTCTCTTACTTAAACTCGTAGTTTCTAGCTAGAGTTCTCTTTACTTTCTCTCTAGCTTTGAATCCTCATTTATAAACTAGGTAGCTAAAAATACTTTGTTTAGAGTTTTTACACTATTTAAAGCTCTTTGCTTTAATTAAAAATAAAAGTAAGAGATATTTTAAATAATAACTACCCTTATTTAAATTCTATTATATCTTTTAGGTATAAAATCCTCTTCTGTAAGATATAAACTATATTTTTATTTAAAGTTCTCTAGTTAAAGTATAACAAAAGGTTAGGAGAGATATATATAGATATTTCTATAAGCGAATAGAGGTAAATTATATAGGTTAAAATATAATAAAATAATAAACAAAAGAGTCTAGAACTTAAAGTAGTACTAGCTAATTTAGGTATATACAGTACTACCATACTAAGGGCACGTGCCTATAGAAGAGTGAATGCTAGGTACTTGTGACAATAGATAAGCAAGTTGCTTTTTTCATTGTCTAGTCACGTTTTATATAGTAATTTAGTCACGTTTTCCTTTATATACCTCCTCAATGTGTTACACTTCACTATTCACCATACAAGGGTTATATGACGTCCATGCTAAATCCACTACGTTAAAACTATCATTCCCACGTGTCTCAAGATGTGTTTTTCAAGGGATATTTGGACCTACAACAATTCACTCTCCTATCGCTGTGAAGTAGCCCTAACAGCTTAGCGAGCCCAAGCCACCTTTCAGAAGTAACAAAGATTCACCCGCCTATCGCAGTCAAGCCGCCTTTGAACAGCTTAGCGACTCTAGCCATGTTCCTGAAGCTACAAATAATAACCTAGGATCCATCCTAGAGCAACTACACCATCTCATCTAACAACTTTTTCCAACCGCCAAACTTCTCATCCGCATCAGAATACCTTCTCTACGATACAGATCCTATTAAAAGGACATCTTCCAAGTAAGTACTGCGAGCTTGCTTCTCAAGAAATCCCCTTTCTATTAAGGTTACTTAACACAAATCGCAAGCTAAACTCTTGATTCATACAGACGCCTGCAAACCTCTCACAAAGATATTCCCAAAACCTGGGATACCACTCTCAACCATCGTCCAGCCCGCCAAAATGTCGACAAGTCCACCCCGTTATCTTGGGAGTGTTTTCTACAACGCACCACCAATTGCTCTTTACCACACACCACCTTCAAGTGTCTACCTCACACCACCTCCTCTGAACAGCGACCCCCCCACGACATTTAGCAACCACACATACCTATCGCACCTCTTCAACACCCCAATGCCCGTCAACAAAATCAACTACAACGGCGACGCACCCAAAATCTGCACCCTCCACCACCTCGCCCCAGAACTGCGTCTAAAAGTCTACACCTACGCCTTCAAAATCGGTCGAGTAAGTCAGTACGGAAGCACCGCACTAATCAAAGCCCTCCGTCCTTGCCAAGATCTCCACCACGAAGCTCTCGCCTTGTACAGTGCGACGAAAAGCCTCTCGTTCTCAGTTGAGCAGCGGTATTATCTCTCGCCTCCCTGGGTGGAGCCCTTGTTTCTCCTGTCCGGTGGCGCATTAGGTCTTTTGAAGAACCTCGTTTTTGATATGGGTGGTCATATGTAAGTACCCTCCCCATCCTTTCACTCTTCCTACACTAACAAGAGAAACAGAAACACACAACACTTCCACCAAACCCTCCTCCCAAAACTCACCACCACCCTCCAACAAATCCCGCACCTCCACTCCATCTCCATCTCCGCCAGCATGTCGCACCCCCAAAGTGAACTCCTAGACGCCCTCTGCCACCTCCTCCTCCACTCCGTAGGAACCACCCAGGACCTCCGCACGCTACGAATTCACTACCAGCATCCGCACCAAAACGTCGCTGCCACCATCCGTGAAGACCAGAAATGTATGCGGCGCACGCGCGAGTGGGTTTCCGCACGACTGAGCGAGATCCATGGGGATGGGCGGTGGAGATGGGTGGAGACGGTGCAGGAGGGAGGCTTTGTGCAGTGTGTTACGTGCATGTTGGTTCTTGTTGGGGAGAAGGGGGAATTTCAGTGTGAGGTGCCGAAGTTGAAGGGGTGGCCTGGGCAGAGAGATATAAGAATGACGCGTAGAATCATTTGATTCCCTGAACAAAGTTGGGATATTGGGGAAGAAGTGTGAATCCTTGAATTAGATGAAGCATGGTGGATGCTGTTAGTAGGATACTATAAGAAATGTAGACTAATTTACACTTTACTTAATGACTTTACCTTTCGTTATTAATAGTTTAATTTATTACTAGAATCTCCCCATTCTTGGGAAATTACCAGTAATAGTATACAATCTTTTCTCCAACCTCTCCAACATCCCATCCCAAATCCCACTCTTCATCAACTTTAACCCGCAACTTACCAACTACAATCATCATATAACTCTCCACCGTAATACAAAACAAGTAAATACAAATCTACTAAACGCAAACAATCTATTTACCCATCTACCTCGCCCTTTCTTTACCTTTCTTGCCTCCCATTTACAACTCTCGCTTCCGCACTAGCCGAACCCCTGAATACTACCTAGGTAATCCAAGTAACCGAACCGAACTGAAGTAGACAAGTCAGCGAAAGACACACATGTACAGTACTCTGTGATAAATAACCTTCTTACACGATTATTTACTATGACTACCCTACTCTACTCAAGATAATTGAAAAATGAAACTATATCACACTAAAACTAAACCCAAAAGATTAAAACTAAACCAAAACAACATACATCATCACAACCTCACAGCCTCACAGCCTCACAGCCTCACAGCCTCACATTAAGAGATAGGTATGTATATTTATACAAACAACACACATCATTCATCCATTCAATTTATTTATTTATTTCTTCCTCTACCTCTACCTCTATCCCATCCCTACCACAATCCCCATCCCATCCCGTACCGCATCCCTATCACAACCACAGTATCCATCAAAACCCCCCACCATCCATCAATCAAGTCCCCACCAAAGATACCTTCCCCTACCTTCCCCTCCTCACTCCACCCTAGCTCATCTCTCCAAAAAGATACCCAATCTATACCATACCATACCATACCATGCCATCGAATCCTCCATCCTATACTATATCTTATATCCTATATCCTATAAACAAACGAAAAAAAGGGAAGAAAACAAGCACACACACAAAAAAAGAAAAAGAAAGGAAAAGTGTATCTCCAATTACGCAAAAAAGAGGAACCCGCTATGCCTATGCCTGCTCATGCTTAATCAAGAAAACAAAAACAACACACACACACACAGAAAAGAGAACCCAAGGTACTCTACAAAGAAGGGTTACGAGAAACCAAGGAACCCAAACCCAAACCAAAAACAATCTCATTGACAACCCAAGGGAACCCTTCCAGGAAATTCCCATCCCATCCCATCTATCCATCCCATCTATTCAATCCCCACATCTCGCACCGCATCCAGAACGGGAACAACTACTATAGAAGTCCAGCCCGCTTCTTATCACAATAACTAGGAAGTTGAGGCGCCGAGTCTCCCCCTGCCCAACTCTTCAAAGTGAGAGCCGTGGTGTAGGCCATAACAACGAATCCGAAGACGCAAAGCAAGACGTCACAGCCCTTGCGGAAATTGTTTTTGGCTACACCGCGCATGTGAAGCATAGGCTGGTTACAATTAGCAATCGTCCAAGGAAGACGGGAAAGGGGAGAGAGGAAGATGAACATACAGGGTAAATATACACAAGCGGCACACAAGCAAAACTACCAACAATAGACACGAATTTATCCAAATCGTTAGCGCCCACCCAAGCAATTGCCGCGCAAAGCATAACGACGAAGAAGCGAAAGACGTTCTTTTGCCATTTGATATATGGATTGTATTTCCCACTTCGTGTAAAGAGTTCGTTTTCTGTAATTCTGATGGCGGGGAAGATTTGAAGGGGCGTCGAGAGAAGAATGGCAACCGAGTAGAGAAACTGGACACCATTGACGAATTTGGAGTCTTGTGGCATGTTCAAAATGACAACCGTCTCGGTTTTGGAACCATAAGCGGCATATGATAAGGCGCCCATCGAGATGAAGACGAAGGTGATAAGAATCATGACAATACCGAGCACCTTTGGAAACTTTTTGGGATTCTTCATTGATTCCTGAATAGGAATGATGAGACCGATTCCCTCAAAGGTAAAGATGGCTGTGCCAATAAAAAGTGTCCAATCTTGAGGATTGAAGCGGACGATATCGGCCATTCCACCTTGTTTGACCATGGTGAATATATCGTAGTAATAGAGATAGACCAAACCAATCAAGATGAAGGCATCGGCAATAAGAGCCGTGAAACCAAGTTTGCTAATATCTCGGAGCAATGAGAATGGTAAGAAGATTGCCATCTGCATCAAGATCAACCATTGAATGTCGATATGAGTTTTGCAATTTGAGACAGCCAAAACGAAGGCTTGCAGATTTTCAGACGTAAAAACAATATAAGCTGCCACGAATCCAATCTGACTGATGACAATGGAGGCAAGAATCGTGTTTCTCATCCATCTGCCATAGAGAGTGCCACCAATATCTCCAAAAGACCCATCGACTACCAAGCGAGTATTGACCAGTAGGACAAAGCAATAATAACTCAATAGGGCCACGAACAGTAATACTAAATTACTAAAAAGCATGCCTCCATTGAGGTACGCCTTGGGCAAGAATAAAACCCCAGTTCCAACAAACGATTTGAGTAGAAGTAGGAAGGCTCCCATGGGAGTATTGTTTCCGGGTGGAGAACGATCCTTACGCTTTCTCTTTCTTCGGCCAGGCGTGAGTAGCGCGCTATTCTCCATCGGCTCTCTGTCATCGTCGCTGTCGGTCCGGGTACCATCATAAGCGTCCGAGGAAAAGTACTCATCTGGTTCGAGTACTTCGTCATCCTCTTCTAGCTCCTCGCCTGCGAAATGTCCGTATAACGTCAAGAATTCGATAAAGTTGTTGGTCAGTAATTTTGGGCCCTGTCTTCGTGTTGATGGCCCTCCAACGCCTTCTTCCGCATCGTAGTCTACCCCAGGAGTTGGGCTTCCCGCCGCTCTTCTTAGGAAATTTCGTCGGAACCCACCAGGTATTTTTATGGAGTCGATATCTAGTGTATCATCTTCGGGGTGAGGACGAGCAAGAACGAAACTCATACTTCTCCCTCGACCCTGTGCTTTGGCTTGTGCCTCCTCGGTCCATCTGTATATAGGTCGTGTAACATCTCCTCCTTGTAATCTCAAACTTGAGAATTCGTCGTCATCCAGCCCGGGGGCTATAGAATCACTTGCTTGTTTAGCTCTGAAAGCAGGAGACCCGGCTCTAAAGGACATGGGTTGACCAAATATACCGCCGTCTGCTAGACCTCCTGCCGGCACTTGCTCCGTTTCTGATGGCTGAACCAAGTGTCTTCGTACAATCTCGGGGTCTTCGTATGTGCTTTGCCCTTCCCAACCCGACGTTCCTTGGATTGATCTTGCGCGTGTATCGAAGGAGCCATAATTGCTCTGTGAGCCTGAAGGCCCAGCAGCAGCCGCTTGAGAGCTCACTTGTTGTCCGGCTGTGGTAGGAGACAATGGTCGGAGAGGAGGAGTGCCAAATCTTGGTGGTGACTGACCCAAGGAATTCGATAACGCCGCCGCGAGTGCTGATATGCCAGGACCTGGGGTCGATGAGTGGGGTGCTGCTCCTGCGAGAGGAGTCAACCCTTCCGAGGGGATTCGTTGTGACTCGGAGTCTGATTGAGCATTTTGACTTGGTGTAGGTATCTGCCGGACCTGAGGCGTTCCCATATGCGAAGGGACTGGAGAGGCAGCTAATCGTGCGGTCGAGACGGCTCTTGGGGCTGGACTGCCGGCACGAAAAGACTCGGAAGGACTACCAGAATTTATTGGGACGGGTTTGGGACGCGGCGATTGCCCTCGACCGGGAGAAGACATATTGGTGTTGATATTTGCGATTGATGATGGGGCTGAGTGAGAGAGAGAGGCGTGTGTGTCTGTTGTAGGGACAGTAGCAGGTGAAGAAGTACAGAAGTAGCTGGAGGTGTAGAAGGAGGTGCTGGTGCTGTTGTGGGACCCGACAGAGCTTGACGGAAGGCTTATCTCATTATCGTCGGCGGGTTGGAGTCGGAGTTGGGATGAAGAAAAAGAAAGTGCGGTACGAGTACAAGTACGGTGGAAGCACACAATCAGTATGGGATCGAAAGAGCAACGACCGAGTGAAGAGATGGATGACTAGGACACGTCGTATATTCCGCAGAGAATAGACAGTAACAGGAGAGAGAATTCAATCAAGACCGTGAATGCTCTGCGTGGTACCTATTAAATTGAATGTCTCGTCTTGTTTATCACGAGCCGCTCACGCCGCCTGCTCTGGCCTGGCACTGACAGTGACACCGACTTGGTGAAAACGTCCCGCCCGGGCCTCACCCGAGGTCCCCTGCCACGAGATCAGCTGATGCTCTCGAGGCTGGCCAATCACGTTGCAGGTATTTGCACCTCGGCCCAGTTCTCTTATCTTCAGCCTTGTCGTCCGATGATGCGCCTTTTAATGCTGATCTGCTATCAATACTCCATAGGTATGCCCTCGTCTGCTTGCACCTGTACCTGTACTACATATATGTATTCCCTCGTCACCAAAGATGCCTCTTGCAACACTCTTTCGTTGTGTGTGCTCGGTACGGAGGGCGGTCGGGTGACTTGGGACGAAGAAAGGATCAAGGCCCAGTTTTGGTCCGATGTTTCAAGGTTATCCGTTTCCCCGCTGAACTTGAGCTACTGTACGAGTAGCGGGCCAGAGCTAACTTGCAACTCTACTCCCTACCTCATCGTATGAGGGACAGCCCACGGTATTCAACGATCACGACTCAGTCCCAGGCAGCAGGAGAGCCTCATAGAATCGTGCAACGGTCGTTTGACAAGTCTGTGCAAAGTCTAGCAGACAATCGTGTCCTCACGCTCGAGCGCAACAATTGCCTTCTTATTTGCTAGAAGTAGAAGCTCCCAGACGGAGAGTAGAAGAGCTCCAACTCCCACTCAGCATCACTCATTCCACCCCACATCCAGATCCCAATATGCCAGACCGACCATCCTTACACATCTCTTCACGCGAACGTTCCAATTTCCAATCAAAGTCAGCGACAGATGTAACCGGGGAATTGAATCGCACGTCCAGCAACATCGCAGACCACGATCCAGCGGCTGGTCCGTCCGGTTCAAGGCCTGACCCGAACAACCATACCAATCCCTACGATCCCGCTACCAATTCCTCCACCCCTCCTCCGCGGGAACATTCCTTGACACGGCGTATGTTTGGATGGGTTCCTCATGTTGGAGATTCCGGAAATGAAGCTCAAAATACATCAGGGGATTCGGTCGCGGTGAGAAGGAGGTCCAACAATGACAGTACCGACCCGGATTCCACTATAATACAATTGCACAACGCGGCAGAAAATAAAAAGGCAAATGGAGATCCTACAGCTCCCAGGCCTGGACTTGGTCCTAGGCCGATTGGCGGGAGTGACAAGTTGGGCATGTTCTCGGGAGTATACGTCCCAACTTGTCTCAATGTTCTTAGCATTCTCATGTTCTTGAGGTTTGGTTTCTTACTAGGTTTGTTATTCCCTTTTCATTGTGATCCTGAGAAACCGAATTTAGACACGTCCGCCTGAGTGGGTGCCTGCCTATGTCTGCAAGCCCATATAGTATTGCAGTCTACCTCCCTACTGTGGATGGGACAGAAAAGAACCGAAAAATGATATGTACCTGATACCTTGGACCATGCAATTATGTAAAATTGGAATTTGAAATGAAAGCTGCCTCACTTTTAAATACCACTAACACAAATATAGGTCAAGCCGGAACCCTTGGTATGATGGGTATGCTTATCGCCTCATATGCCATCAACCTCATAACCACATTCTCTCTATCTGCCATTGCATCCAACGGTACAGTCAGAGGAGGCGGCGCCTACTATCTAATTTCGAGATCTCT
Source organism: Hymenoscyphus occultus (assembly GCA_900536445.1). NCBI lineage: Eukaryota > Fungi > Ascomycota > Leotiomycetes > Helotiales > Helotiaceae > Hymenoscyphus > Hymenoscyphus occultus. Next base: position 90,374 of record UNPT01000125.1, on the reverse strand, counting down.
TGGGCCAGAATTCGGAGGCTCCATCGGTGTCGTGTTTTACCTTGGATTTGCTTTCAACACAGGAATGAACGCGGTGGGTTTGATCGATTGTATAAAATTGAATTTTGGCTCCGAAACCGGGAACTGGTCAAACATCATGCCAGAAAGCCCTTGGTATTTATACTTGTGGGCGACTATTGTTTTAGTAATCTGTACGGCAATCTGCCTTGCAGGATCATCTATTTTTGCCCGGGCGAGTAATGGATTGCTGGTCGTCCTCCTTATTTCTACGTTGAGTATTCCATTCTCGGCTTTGGTCAAAGCACCATTCGAAAGTAGAAAGTTGGGTATCGATTATACCGGACCCAGCTGGGATACTTTCATCGGGAATCTCAAGCCTCGCCTTACCAAAGGCGCTGCGGGAAGTCAACTCGAAGGAAAAGAGACCTTCCAGGATCTCTTTGGAATTTTATTTCCTGCTACGGGCGGAATCTTTGCAGGAGCAAGCATGTCTGGAGACTTGAGAAACCCCTCCAAGTCAATTCCGAAAGGAACATTATATGGTTTGGCAACTACTTTTGTATTGTATACATTAGTCATTCTTGCTATGGCTGGTACCATTGCTAGATCGTCCTTCGTAAACAATGCCAATGTAATCCAGGATACCAATGTTTCCGGACTCGTCATTCTTGCTGGAGAGTTCGCTAGTTCCTTCTTTTCGACTCTCATGGGTGTCATAGGGTCTGCCAAACTCTTGCAGGCATTGGCGAGAGATAATCTTCTCCCAGGATTTTCAGTTTTTGGTCAAGGAACCAAAATTGGTGACGAACCTACTTATGCTATTATTGCCACCTACTTTGTGGCTCAAGTTACCATGCTTGCCGACATCAATCAGATAGCATCCTTCGTCACGATGACTTACCTGGTGGGTCAACCCTCTTTTCTAACCTGTCCGCTTCCGTCTTTTCACTCTGCCTCTCTCCATGATCATGAAATCGATCGCTTAATTTGTTGTTGCTTTGATGGTCTTTTTATGGCAGAGGATTAAATCAGGCGCTTTCTCTTCACGGCATGCAATCAGCAACTAAACTATCATCTCAATTGTGCTCAACTATCGAGTGTAATACTGACGGTACTAGATGACTTTCCTGGTCATGAATTTAGCTTGTTTCCTTCTCAAAATAAGTTCTGCACCAAACTTCCGGCCCTCATTCCACTTCTTCAACTGGCAAACGGCATTAGCAGGCACCATCGTCTCTGGAACGGCCATGTTCTTTGTCGATGGAATATATGCCACTGCTTGCGTAGGTGTATTAGTTGTCATCTTTCTGATCATTCATTATGCTAGTCCCCCAAAGAGTTGGGGTGATGTTTCGCAGAGCTTGATCTATCATCAAGTGAGAAAATATTTGCTTCGACTAAAACAAGAACATGTCAAGTTCTGGAGGCCACAGATATTACTATTTGTGAATGATCCTCGCCGACAGTATCGCCTAATTCAATTTTGTAACTCTATGAAAAAGGGTGGGTTATATATTCTGGGCCATGTTATTGTTACAGATGACTTTGGGGGATCGGTTCCTGAGGCTCAGCGGCAACAAGCGGCTTGGACAAAGTACATCGACTTCTCCAAGATCAAAGCTTTTGTGAATATTGCAATTTCACCTGGACTCGAGTGGGGTGCCCGAAATATTCTCATGTCTGCTGGGCTTGGGGGTATGCGTCCAAACATTTGTGTGTTGGGGTTTTACAACCTTGACGAGTTGCGCAAGAACAAGCCTCTCATCGACGCACCAGAGATGCCACCAGCATCATCAGATGGGCCAAGTGGTGAGGTACCAGCACATTTACGAAAACCTCGCCGTCGTGACAGTAAAGATGTCAAATCCGAGGGAGATTTACCTACTGATGCCTGCAAGACTGAAGGAATGATGAGTGTGATGAGCTACGTTACGGTTCTTGAAGATCTTTTGCTGCGATTACAGATCAATGTGGCGGTTGCCAAGGGCTTTCAAAACCTCGAATTTCCTCATGGGGAGGGAGAGCATGACAAAAAGTATATTGATTTATGGCCGATTCAAATGTCTGCCGAAATCGCATCGGAAGAAAATGGCAAGCAAAACGTTCTCACAACTAATTTTGATACATGTATGTCCCTTATTAAAGTATCTCTATTCATGCTGACTGATGTCTGGTAGATACATTGATTTTACAGCTTGGAGTTATCCTGAATACTGTTCCGGCATGGAAGAAAGCCTATAAATTGCGAGTCGCAGTGTTTGTTGAGTACGAATCCGATGTCGAAGAGGAGCGAGGCCGAGTAAAGTCTCTTCTTGAAAAGCTTAGAATTGAAGCCCAAATACTTGTCTTTTGGTTGGCTTCAGGAAACCTCCCCACGTATGAGATTATCGTCAATGGATCGAATGAGTCCCGAGAAGATCGAGAGAGGGTTGACACTGTCTTGGAAGGAGAGGAATGGTGGGATGAATTGCAGAAGCTGCGCGGTAATCGGGGTGGCAGTTCGGCTGTAGAAGACCTTTCCCAAATTTCCAGTTACTTCAATTCAGGACCTAGCTGGCCAGAGTCATCCTTCCAACAAGGCCCTCGAGAGGAGAGAGTCGGTCGATTTCTTGGTCTTCGAAAACTCCTTCGCAAATCAAAACGAAAACATACCACAAGTCGACTTGCAAAACTCGGCGTTAGTCTCGGAATGAGAACGCAGCAACTACCTCCCAGTGCTGTGCGAAAACATGCTAGTTATGGAAGTGCTAGTGAAGATTCTAGCAGCTCTTCAGATGAGAGCGACGATGATGCTAGCGCAAATGATGGTAGTGAAAGTGCAGCAAGCGAGGGAGATATCGATGACTTTGAGTCGGAGACCGAGGTTGATATGCCTCCTATTACTCCCGTCAGGAGACGAAAAAGTCACGGTGACAGTATACGTGGTCCACCACCCTCGAAAAAGTCAACAGGAGAGAAAGAGATCAAGGTCCCAGAAACTACGCCCAAAAGTCCTGTCACTTCCGAACCCAGCGGTAGTCAAGCAATAGCATCAGCACCGAACTTACTAACGCAAACCGATAGATCAGGTTCCATCTCTGAACTTGCTGCTTCACGAAAGTCTGCACCTTCTGGCTCCCACTCGACCGAATCAACTCAAGAACCCGTTCAAAGCCCAATCAAACCAGGCCCCTCACCGTTAACAAGGAAAACTTCCACCGCAGATGAACGACCAACGCTCTCTCGTCATGCCTCCCTACCGAAATTCTCTAGTAAACCCGTGCCTGTAACACGCGTCGCGACAGAAGACGGACCAGGCCCTACAATCATGTTCACCAACACCCCATCTCCACCTCCCCCCGCAAATCGCCATCGACGACTCCCTTCCGCCTACAGCACAAGCAGCAGCATCAACCCATATCCCTTTAATCCCTCCATTCCCGAAACTCCTCCCTCCCGCAACGGCAGTTCATACGCCACGCAATCTCTCCCACTCAGCTTCAACGACCTCCCATGTCGCGCGCAGCATCTCATCCTGAACGAACTTATCCAAGGCCACAGCGAGCTTACCGCCGTCGTCTTCACGACCCTACCCAGTCCGGTGGAGGGCACGTGTCGTGATGAGGAGGCGTGTGGGAGGTACCTTGGGGAATTGGAGGTTTTGTGTCGGGAGTTGCCGCCGGTGCTTTTGGTGCATAGTAATAGTATGACTGTTACTATGAGTTTGTAGTGTCTTTGGGGAGGTGGATGGTTGGGGGGGTTTGTATAACATCTGTTTTTTTCTTGTTGGTCTGGTCTGGTCTTGTCTTGTCCTGTCCTGGATTCGCTGGGAAGGAAAAGGAAGGCGTTTTGGTACAGTATACTATGTAGAGGATGAAATATAAATGTGGGTTACTGTACTGTAGTATTATAGAGAAAAGGAAATAAACAAGAAAGCAAGCGTGTGGAAATACTCCTTTCCTCCTTTTCTCATAACACTTTTCGTACATACCTTGCTGTAAGTCGACTTCTGGGGGGTAGGGGTAGGGAGGTTGTTTTTTTGAGTGTGTGGATTTGTTGGTAGGGAAGGTTGGTAAATTAAAGGGGTAAGTAAGCGCGAGGGATGGGTTGTGAGGTGTGAAGATAAGAAGGGGGTATAGCGATGTACTGTACTATACCGGTGTTTATTTAGATTTTATTGATCTTTGATGGTTTTTTAATTGCGATGGGTACTGTAATGGGAGGTTTTTGGGGATTGAGGGGGGTGGGGTGGGTGGGATATGATACTTTTTATGGAGGATGTGGTGGTGAGTAATCTTACAGTGGGGTTATACCCTAGTGAATGAAGATGGGTTTATAGTACAGGTTATACGGTATCAGAGTATCACTCGGAGCGTACAAGGACTGTTCTAATTCTTTGCAAGGTTCGGTATTTGGAATACGATTCCAAGGATTCCAAGATTCTATTCCAAGGACCGAGGTGGAATATTCTAAAGGCACTTTAATTTGGAATGGAATATTCTAAAGGATATATATATATAATACTATTTAACCAATAACAGAGCACTATTCTATTTGTTATAAAGTAAGGACTGAAACTGTGATTATGTTGTCTCCTACTCTAAAGCCTAGGTAATTCTCCTCCTATATAATAATATATATCGTAGCGATATCATTAATAGTGTTTAGCGTAAAGATTAATTAGAATGGATTAAATAAGAGGGTCTTAATCTTGGTTATTCTAATTAAGTCGATCTCCTAATTAGTATGAATCCGTTAATTAACAGCGAAAAGAATTAGTCGAGTAGAGTCGAGTAGGAGTACCTACTTAACCCTACTCAAGTAGAATTTAGCCCTACTCTAACCTACCTACTTGCTAAGAGTTAAGTAGGTTAGAGTACTAATTAAGTAGTATAGAGTAACTTGGACCGAGGCAGTGTTTGGTATCTCCCCTCCTTTCCTCTCCGGAGCCTTAGATAGGAGCAGGAGAACCGTACTACTTGGCTAGGAGAAGGAAGGAGTGGTGGGTTACGTGTCTAGAGAGGAGTAGGAAGGAGAGGTGGGATTCGGGGAGAGGAGTAGGAAGAAGAGGTTAAAATAAAGTTGAAAAATAAGGCTATTCGCAAGTACGCTAGTTCGCTAGTTTGCCAGGTTAGTCAAAGTACGCTAGCTAGGTTCGTCAAAAGTACGCTTCGTCAAGAGCTACGTACTGTACTTTATATTTGTACTCGAGTACCCCCTTACTATAGATCAAGAACGTACATGTCTACCTAATTTCCACTTGTTTTCCTACTACATTTCAGACCCATTTTAGACCTACTAAAACCCACAACACCTAGCCTTAGGAGTACTCCCGCCTCTCCTATCCGGTGCCCTGGCAAGGATAAGGAGTACTGATTGGTCAGGATTAGAGTATGAAGGAGAGCACTCTAATTTGTACGGATAGGAACGGAGATTCCGTAGGAAAGGAGTGGCGGGGAGAAGTTTAGAAGGGAGTTACTAAACACTAGACCGAGGCTCTATAGCGCGCTTAGGGGTTTCCGGCTTATATTAGCCTACCTACTCGGACCTAGCTAACTATATAAGCGAGTTTCTCGAATAGTAAGTTTATATAAGCTTTATATATATTAAACTCTTTACTAATTAGTTTTATAGACTCTTCGTTTAAACTAGTAGAAGGTAAATAGTAGTAGCTATACTATTTAATCTATATTAGCGAGAAGATATATATAAATACTAGCTATTTATACTTTAGTTACTATTTATAGTAAAACTACTTAAGTATTACTTAAGTAGTCGAATCTACTACTCTAACCTACTTACTTAAACCTACTCTAACCTAATTAAGTATAACCCGGATATACTTAAGTAGTCGAGTAGTTCTTTCTTTCGCTATTAATTAATAATATAATCTAATTAAATTAATTAATCCGGGCCGATCCCTCGGACCGGCGGACCGAGGGCTCGGAGGGTGCTTAGCGTACTACGTATAAGCTGAGCGAGGGCCCCTATATTATATATATAATAACTCTTATACTTGTCTTAACTAGGAACGTTCCTAAAGAGTAGGAATAATTTTTAGCTAGCTCTATACTAAAGAATATACTATATTATAATTTGTTTATATTTCTAGTCTATAGGAACGTTCTTAGATAAGAAAAGTAAAAGAAAGTATTCCTATTTTCTCTCTTTATTAGTGTCTTTATACGTTCTCTAAGTAAGTTAGTAGTACTTTAAATTATATTCTAATTAGTTTAATTAACTAAACGTCTCTTAACCTATTTAATCACCCGAAAGTCTTAATCTAATTCAAATTAATGCATTTATGATTTAGTTGATTACTAATCGATTAAGTGATTAATTTGTTCTCACGCTGCATATTGTGGAACTATTATAGGAAGAAGACTGGGCGATCGTTCTTCTGGGGTCTTTTGTGGTGGTGGCTTGTGAATGTTAGGTGTATCTCTTGTATGTGGATTTCTTTCGGACTGCTTTTTTTCTCTTGTTTTCCTTGTGGGGAAAGGATGGTGGCCATTTGATATTGGAGAATTGTAGTGGGGGATTGTTTTAATGTATTCTGTTGTTGAATTATGTTTATTCGTTCGCTTGGTTGATTGTTGGGAGTGTGTGTTATGTAGAATAAGGCTCGGTAGAGTTTGTCGTATGGTTTGAGAGGTTTCTCGCGTTGCTTCGTTCTTCATTGGCAAAGAGTTGGCAAAAGTCTGTGTTAGATGGATATGGGGATCAAAGATGCTGGACGAAATTATAGAATGCGGGAAGAATAAGAGATAGGATGTGTTTTATTCACTATAGCTACTAAGTACCTGACGAATTGTGCAGTTACAATGCTACTATAGAAAACCACACATATTCTGTAGAACGTCTAGACCAGATGTTTCGCAAATATAGTTGTTCATATATATCTCCTCTCAATTTTCAAAATTGTCTCGCAGCTCCGTCCGGCAAAGCGGGACGACAAGCATTCCTCCTCGAGTCCCTCTACAAGCACATCTCCCTAGACCCTCCTACCACAGAAGCATCGCTCCAAGCATTGACCCACAAGTCACGCCCCCACCTCTAGCGACCGCAAACCATTGGTCGCAAAAAGTAAACACCCGCATTTTAAGCGAACAACATTCATATCTCTAAACAAGCAATTCTCTGTTACCCAAACTGGGACCTGCCCACCTGGCCCAGTCAGTTAGTGTGTAATCCCACAAGCGCCAATTCCCAAAGCGACAAACTCCCATTGCACCAACACCACTAGCTGTTTCCATCTTTCCAACTGTAGACCGTAGATTTGCTAAGCTAAAAAATGAAAACTCAGTACGTCTGGTTTTCAACCTTGCCAGCCCGCAGGGCGTAGGTTCTTTTGCCGTTTTTTTGGGTGGTGGAGGGTTGTGGTATGTAGATTGTTGTGATGAAGGGTTTTTTTGTTGTTTTTTTGGAGGTTTGGAGGTTGCGTGGTTGCGTGGTTGTGGTGGTTGTGGTGGTTGTGGTGGTTATGGTGGTTGTGGTGGTTGTGTTGACCAATCTTTAAGCGAGGTTAGCATCTTTGGCTTTGTGGGGTAAAGCGGCGGCACGACGCGGTATTGTTTACCAAGACGCGAGTACAGGAGCCTCGGTGTTTTTCGATGAAGCCGGGTTGCGAGAAGCATACTAAAATTCCTCTTAGCCAGTCCCTGGCTATTAATTATTGCTTATGTGAAGAGCCTGGAGATAGTGAAATTCACTGGAGAATTTTCTCTATCGCGCTTACTAAGTGGATGGGAATTGCAAACCTTTTGCTCTATGTTTTACAGATCGGACACTGGGACTAAGAAGACTTGAGGCAGAAGTAATGTTATTTTCATTCTTGCTGACTTTATTCCCGATTCCCCTTCTTGCGTTATGATCCCTGACCTCGCTCTCGACAATCGAGTCGCATTTCCAGGCTAGTGCGCATTTTGTGTGAAGTGTATTAGTGCAGTCTCCACCAATGGTCCCTCACTGATCATTCTGGGTGTCGTCAAGGAGGGAACCTAATGGAACTGTTATTGTTTCAATTGGAAGTTGCCAGCGAAGACTACTTGTACTTCAGTTTGTGCGTAAGTCCGATGTTACCATGTTTGAGATTCTAGGTTACAGATTTCTATATAGATTGATACCCATAGTAAAATTCGGATGTGATTTGTCACTGTCGAAAATATCTCTACTATCGATTTTGATTTTGATTCTCTTTCTGCTATTTGAGGCTCTGTTTGTTTCTTGGGAAGGATTTAGGATATCACCTTGAGACCTTTTCTCACCTCTCCTTGTTTACGAGTGTTGTATCGGTACTGATATATAACGCCAAGCTCGCGAGTTCGACCCTTGTCATGATCTTCAAATTGTTTCCAGAGTGAGATGTATTGGTAAAGTTATCTAAGGACTCTGAAGTACTCCGGATGACAACTCGTCTCGACTAACCTAATTAGGACCTGACATTGGTGAGGGAGGTTCAGAGTGACTGCCCGATATAAGTAAGTTGTATATGCTGAGATCCTGCATTTTCTCGTGCGTTTACAACTTACTTCAAATTCTTTTCTTGCTTTGAGGAATTTGCTCACCTTTCCTTGTTTGTGGAGACGTCATGAAGCCAAGTTGTAGACGATAGCTCCGAGAATAACCATTGGGTTTCTACCTCGCGTGTCTATTCTAAGATAGATACGCTTATTCGACGTACAGTTTAGGCTTGGATATTCATTCCTTGGCGAGTGAACGCTTATATTTATTCCTCATATGCGTGCCTTGACACATCTTTGAGCCGACTGAGCCAACCTGACACTTTGATTGAAGTCATTTCACATGGTTAGAAACATCTGCACATAGGCGCTTTAATGTATGTTGCGTACTATTACACTTATACATATATCGTAAAAAGGGAGGTTGTTTTAGCAAAGTATCTATACCGCTGGTACCGCATAGCTGTGTATATATTGACCCAATCTTTTGGAAGCAGTTCTTGATCAAGCACACTTATGCGGCATCTGGTGGTGCATGTGGGTGAGGACTTTGCACGCACACTCTGAAGATCATACAAAGCTAGATACTCCCTCAAAAGTCAGGGCAGGAGGGAGATAATCCTTTGGGTCGATGATTTGACTTCAAGATTGAGTCACGTAAAGTAGTAGTGATCACAAAGCATCTGCTGTCGGATATTTCTTTGCTGTCGATTTTGTCTCCCTTACCTACGCAAAATACTGAAGCTTCGGCTTCGGAAGAATACCTGTCGTGGTGAAATCGCGTGTGATATTCCTCCCATGAGTTTTTGCAGAGGCTCGCCCAATCGCTCAGCTTTAAAGCCAAGTGAGTGATCACACTTCCATGGAGTTGTCCTTGAAGCTTTTTGTTGAGGCTTTGCATTGCAATTGAACGCTTTGATATGAACTTGAATGGAACCATAGACGCTTCGTGAGACTAGCCTCTGGAAAACATAGATGTGTATGCAGTAAACATGTTCAATCTGCAATAATTCAACTAGCCTAATGTTTCGTTTTTGAAGTAGAACGAATTTTCATTTTCCAAAGTGTGTTTAGCACATGTCTAAAATATGTACAAGAAAGGTAGGTTCCTCACCCCCCATTACTGTAATCTCTCACTTACAAGTACCCAGCATCGACCCACCATTCATTCAGATACCCACTTCCCAAGACTGTTTCAATCTGAACAGCAGAACTACGCTTCGTCGAGAAGTTTGATCTCGTCCCAGTACTTCCGGGTCCAGTGTTCGCGTACTCCTCAAAATTAACATGTCCCGTGCGAGACTCACTAGAACTCCAAACACTCCATCCTTCATCCTTGACAATTGCACCAATATAAGTGTTTTGAAATACGACCCTCGCATACTCCCTCCAAGGCCGTCCGAGGTACGTCGACTTCGACGCAATAGTCGAATTGATCCCGTCAACATTCGAGTTGCTAATCACAAACCAACTTGGATTACTCGAGCTATCCCGTCCAGACGCGGTGATGGCGCCATTAGCAATTGTCCTGATGTCGACTTTTTCAAACCATGCGATTCCTGCGGAGCCGTAAATGAAATCTACTGCACCAGTGATGAGAGACTTGGCGTAGAGTTGTTTTCCTGTGTTGGTGAGGATAGTATCTTGGTAGCCGCGGAATTGGCAGGCGTAATAGCCTTGATTTGTTGCTTGGGCTGAGATGGCGAGGTTTTGTCCATCTTTTGGGATGTGTCCGAATGTGTTGACGATGTTGAGGTTATAAATTTTGGTATTTGGAGACCAATTTCGAAGGGTGGCAGTTAGATCATTGGATGTAGTATCTTTGAGAGCAAGGTTGTAGGTGATGGTGGCTGCGTTTCCTGCATAGGTACGAGCATCAGGAGTAGACCCTTGAATTGTGAGGGTCGAAGCGAGTTTGGGGATGTAGGCTTGCTCTTTGTATGTCCCCGGATAAATGAACAATGTTTGAGCAGAGGTTGAAGAGTTGGAAAGAGCATCTATTCCAGCTTGAATAGTTTTATGGGAGCCCGAGACAGAGCCAGTTGCATCAACGACGATTGCTCCTACCGCAGGGACGGTTCGATTGTATGTAGCAAGGATGGAAGGATCGATATCGATCAGGAAAGGACTGGAGAAAACGGAGTTGAAAAGAACGGCGAGAGTTAAAAGACACTTCATGATTGCAGCACTGTAAGGTCTCAGGATAATTCAACAAGAGAAAGGAGAAACGAAAGTGAGGATGGTGAACATCTTAAGTACTAAAACTTACTGTCTAGTGGGATGATATGTGATTTGTATACAAGTGACATCGGATACAGTAAGCTTCTTGACGACTACATGCACAAATGCGGGGCATCGACCCATTAGTAGCCAGAGAAAGTTTTTGCACCAATATCCTTCCGCAGACGCCCAACTTGGCAGGACAGTGTGTACCTGAACGGATCTTGGCGTCAATATTTCATTATTCTTGGCTGTGCAGAAACTATATTTTTTGAGCGTTGTGGATGCGCCTTCAAGTGCCGTGGATGCCAGAAAGAATATTCACGTTTGCCAATATTGATACACAGCAACTAGGTACTAGAATTATTTGCCCATGGTAACCTTGACGCAAGCATGAATTTCACGCAGATTCACTGTACCATCGCTCCTCGTTTAAAAAGTTATTTTTTGCATGTGGCGTCATCAGAAGAATAAACTTTCTCATTGACCGCGCTCTATCTATTTCCGGATTTTGTTGAGGTCCGTATTTCAAAAACGAAAAAACGCCATCGATGACAGCCTTTCAATTAGAGTATAGGAATTTGTATTAATTTCTTGATTGAGTTAAAACGTAAAAACGGATGTTGGCTGGTTTGAAAATACTTCTTTTCAATTTCCAGGCGTACAAGCTTGCTCAAGTACAGTACAAATGCCAATACATTACTGTAAGCAAACAGGAGCGCAACTTAAAGTATATAACGTGTGGAAGGCCTAGCGTAAGGAATAAGTAGAATCGAGTGGAGTAGGAACAACTACTCAACCCTAATTCAAGAGGTTTTAGCACTACTCTAACTTACTCGCCAAGAGTTAATTAGATTAGCGTTGATCGGTCCGGGTCACCGTACCGCGTCCGAGTTTCTGGCCGGCCGGTCCGATTACCCAGATCTAGACGGCTCTTCTAATATACCCACTAATTTAACGGTAAAGGCTAGTCTATAATTAATTAGCCTACGGTCATTAATATATAACCTAATAATACTATTATGGAAGTAGTAGAAAAGGCGTTTCTAAGTAAATACTATCGTAGTAGTTAAGCCTACTGATCTAGCTTACTTAGACGAGTGTGTCTTTCTTACACGTGGAGTACTCAAATCAACAGCTAGATAGCCCTTGACGTATTGCTGAAATGAGAGGTAGAAAGTTATCATATTAGTCACGGGAAACATCAAGGTGGTTCCAAAAAAGAGTGAGGCCGAAACTCTGAAGCAGGATTTTCCAAAGAGGACTTGGATGCCTTCCACACGAAGCGGCGAAGACATGCAACAAGAATACGATCATGACGATGCAACCCTTCAGTCAGCGCCAGGAAGAAGCTGGATGTGAGTAATAACATCAGGCTCCGACAGTCGAGGAAATAATCCTCCCATGATAGATCGGCTAAGATGGTATTACTAGACCTTTCCTCGGCTAAAAGTGAGCTGGACGACACCCTGCACCCATTTCGAAAATAGTTATATATTGGGAAGGTCACTAGATCAATAAACAAGAGAATACTTCTCTTCATTTCCAGCAATCACCATCATCTCCTCCTAACCCGAACAATTCTTTGCACATTCCATACACCACCATTTGATCATAGCGTGCTCCAAGCCTTATCAAGAGGCATATCAACCCCGCTGATGCTCTTGGCTCCGTCACTCGACAAGAACAAAATTGCGTTGGCGACGTCGTCGCCTTTGATACCCTCCATATCGCTCAATCCAAAGACCGGTCTAGACAAATTAGTTCAATCCACATACTTCCGAGAAGGTAGCGGAGGAGTTAGACGTACAATGCTCTATCGAAAGCAGACTTATCAAACGTTTTCATAGACAGAAGATCTATGTTGGTATCACTGACTCCTGATTGTAGATGTTAGAGAAAGAGAACTTTTTAAGAGGGAAATCATTAACATACTTCCAGGGGAAACGGCATTACAACGAATTCCTTCATTTCGGAAATGGAAAGCAGTGCTCCTTGTTACTCCAAGCTATATTTGCGTTAGCGTTCTTAATAATAAAAGAATCCTGTATTCTGGAAAGCACTTACCAAGCCATGCTTAGAAGCTGTATAAGCTACACCACCACTCGCCCCACTAGTAGAAGACTTCGAACAAACATTGACGATAGAACCACCTCCATTGGCTCGCATCAAAGGAATGGCCCCACGAATCAACCGTGTTGGGACAGTAAGGTTAACACCAATCACGCGATCCCACTCATCATCATAGAAGTTGTCCGCAGAGGCAAGACCATCTACGATACCTGCAACATTAGCGAGAACATCCAATTTCGGACTATCGTAATAATATCAGCGATACACTTTCATCAGCAGCTATGTCACATGATCATACCCAAATTTCTCGGTGCAAAGCTTGATCACTTTATCGGTTTCGCCATCCGCTAGGAGGTTGCCACGATAGAAGTGTAGTCTTTCAGTGCTTACATCTCCGAGTTTCGCGTAATCCAGCTCGTTGATGTCCACCGCAAGCACGTAATACTTGGAACTGAGAAAACGGATTGTTGTAGCGAGTCCTGCTCGGTGTCAAAGTCTTCTTTCGGGCATGATGTGGAAGTAAAATTGATGCAAAGTTGACCGGAACTATATTCAAGTTTGAAAGCTTGTCAGGGTCAAGATATTTTTCGAAGGACATTAATCTGCTTGAAGAAATTGAGTACACACCCACACCTGAAGCACACCCAGTTATAATGGCTACCTTTCCATTGCTTTCTATAGTTTGTGTTGCTGCAGACATAACTGTTCGACTTTTAATTCAATTCCCTTCGTAAGTGTAGCAAAAATGAATATTAGAAGCTCTTCGATTTGTGACGTGTATTGTAACCTGAAATTCTGGGACAGAGTTCGTGCTAATGAATCAAGGGATGAATGACTTTGCCTTAATTAAGTGACTGACAGAGTCTATATAATAAATCAAACAAAGGCAGTTATGGAAGAGGGGATTCTAGGTCTTTTTGACTAACTCTCTACTTATGAAAGCCAGCATCTTGAAACTCTAGGGGGAAAACCCAATGCGAACTCGAATACCGCGTACGCTCCGAAACTCCGAGACCGAATCAATAGTGGCCATTTCTACTTGGGCCACACCTAGTATAAAACCACTAAACGTAGGCACTTAGCTATAGAAAAACCTTGATGTAAGGATATCCTGGGGGGCAGTTTTCCTAAGGATATAACCGAGGTTATCCTTATAGTAAGGGTCTTAGCATAGGTAACAACAAGGTCGTATATTTAAGTACTAGCAATATATAAAATAATATTTAATACTATTAGTAGTATACGTAGGAATTCCTAAATTCTTATTACTAAAGTTCTATTTTATACCTAAAATATATAGAATTTACTTAGAATCTAAGAGGATTACTAATATAATTCCTAGAATCCTAGACTTTAGGATACCGTAGTAAATCGAACTTAAGAAGGATACTGGGGTAGGCGGGTGGAGTGCTAAAACTACTTAGTAGGCAACTTAGAGAACAGCTTTCTACGGGTCCCTCGCTCAGCGTAATCTCCTACGCATAAGAAGAACAACTTCTAGCGAATAGGAGCCTCTACTTTATTCTAGTTCACACTGTTCAGTACTCCACCCGCCTACTCTGGCATCCTTCTTAAGTTCGATTTACTACGGTACAATTAAGGGTATATTTGGTATAAGAAAAGCTTCGGGACCAAAAAAACCAAGGATTATCCTTATATTGAATATATTCTTAAATCCCTATACAAAAAAGTCGGGACCAAGAATTTAAGGATATAATAGAGGATATCCTTATATCGAGGATCCTTGTATCGAGGTTTTCCTGTATATTCACACTACTTCGGTACCAAATAACCAAAAAGATAATATCTAAGTAACCTTATGCTTCGGCCCTAAGCCCAACACTAAACGAAACACATTCTAGCCTCCAACCTAAAACATAAAGATTGGTGTTGAAGCATTCCTTTTATACTTCCCGCTATAGAGGTATGGGGAATCGGTCCATTCAACGATTCCGAAACTCCATTCCTATCTTTCCGAACTCCCGTCGGCTTCACAAGTTTCCAGTACCGATGCTAGATTTTCCCTCCTCCCGTCGCATCCGACGCCTTGACTTTCTTACAGTAGTCTCGCCAAGCTATCTTTCAAGGCTTATATTGATACTAGAAGACGTGGTGTTATCCCTTACTCCGTAACCTGCACACTACCGGTAGGAACTTAAGTGACAACACCAAGGCTAAACCCAATTAGGCCGTACAAAGTATTAAAATAGAACGTCTCGTTAGAAGCAGGATAATAGACAGGAATCAACTTGCTTTAATAGTATACCAAGGGTTCGAGGGTCTATAGAATATATCGCGCCGTAGACGTAGTCTTAGAGGGGTATATAAGGGACTATAGATAGGAACCTTTCTTTTACCCTTTACCTTCGCTAATTTAGCAGTGTTTTTATAGGTTAAAGGGTCGCCTTTACGCTATCAACTCTAAGCAGAGGTATGTGAAAAGAAGAAATAAACGATTAAGGTAAAAAAAGTAGTTATACTTATACTTTAAACAAGGGACGAAAAGTACGCCAAAAAATAATATACTTATTAACCGAGTATATACTTTTACCCTAGGCGACAACATTCTATATATTATATCATCAATTATACATTTTAGCTAGTTTCCAAGCTGTTTTTATATTAGTACTAAGTAATCCAGGTGTGGAGACGTAGTGGGCTGAATGCGAATCTAATAGACTAACGTTAATGCTAAGAATCTGTTCTTACCGGTAGTGTGCTTGTTACGGAGTAAGGGATGGTATGTAAGCATACTTTACAGCAAACGTTTAGCACGCGTAATTGACCATCGAGTGCATTGGAGGAATGTTTTCCATACGTGTTTTACATCAAATATGGAGAGAACCCTGGGCCTCAGCCTCTGGTTACATGGGTATGCACCTAAACATGATTCCTGAACCATAGTTTGACTGCAGTTTCTTACATTGATATGAGTCTCCCCTCATAGCTGAAAATTCCAATCTCTGATGGTGCAATAGAAAATGAACATGAGACGAATAATTGTATTTCATTCTCGATTTCTAGAGATTCCGCCTGACGTCCTGAATCACAATACTCATCTATATCACCAACATCTACAGAACTCTATAGATGTCTATCCCAAATGACCGTAAATCTATGCATGCTTCTGTAGTCGCAGCTTATTCCAAAAGCTCCCATAACGCCTGGTATCCTCATCCTCATTACTCGAGGTGCCTGGTTCTCTACCAGCTTATTAGTCCCCTCTCTCTATCAAATCCAGCTCTTAATTGACTCTCAGGTTTCACCAACTTCCCCTGCAGAACAGTAAATTTTATGATGCCCTCACAATCCTCTGGCTTAACTCTCGCAATCCACATGCATTGTGCAGCGCCCATCTGTTCTTCTCCCTCGATTCCTTTTGCAGGTTTGGGAAAATTGTCATCGCCAACTTTGGCTCGTGCTACCTGATCTAACCCGAATGCATTTGCTTTTCGATATATCATTACATTTGCTGAATATTTGTGTCCACCAACATGCGAAATGAAGTATATTCCCACGCCCCCCGGTCGCTCGTCGTCGAGGTCACGAAAAAGACCAGAGATCCGTAGATGGCGTTCAAATTCCTTGCGCAAGAGTGGAGCGCTCTGTCCGCATCTGGCATCTCTGGTCTTTTGTGAACAGAGAAGGATCAATGCTCGGTGAGGGGACGGTCGCGAAGTCAATTGCTCGGCTGTGGGGAGGGGATCAGATAGCGATTGTGGTATCGAAATCGGGCCCAAGGGCGTTGTGTTTGTTGGTGCTGGGTTGATGTATTCAGATATCAGGGTGTTAACAGATTTTGGTGTAACGTTCTCGATAATTACAAAGGCAGGGAGTAGGAGGACAGTTGTTGGTTCGGAATAGTCTGAGGAGTGGGTTGGGGTTGGAATGTTGGAAGCAGACAGCATGAGTTTCTGGATACTCGTTAGCTTGAAATATCAAGAAAGAATTAGGGGAGCTTGGATATACATACACCATTCGTAGGCTTCACGTCTGCCTTCTTTTCGATGGCCTCCATTAAACTGCCCTTCTCGTCTGCCACATCCCGCACCCAGTCCGTTTTTCCCGTTGCCACTAGAACATGCGTACTCCATCCTTTGACATGCCCATACAGTTTGTCCTCCTCGTCTATCTTGAAGCCCTTTGGGTACTTGACATGGCAAGAATTGCAGTCATGGTCGCAGTCCTGGCCGTCAACTTCGGGATTAACTTTGGGAAAGAGAGCATCGATAGGGGTCGTCGCTGAAGTGCCAGAAATAGTGTTTTGTACAGAACTGATGATCGACTTGAACGCTGAAGTCATTTTGAACGAACGCGAAAAACGAGTGGAGGTGTTGTGGTTTGCCTGTTGGGGGGGAGGACTTTGTGTACTTGTAGACATTTTGGCGGGGCAATCAATCCGTCCACTTTTTTCCAACGGCCCACTCTTTCAACACCGAGCTCCGTAATCAGATCCGCACTTAGCGTCTTGGCGCTTCAGTTCCCCTATTTTTATCTTATCAGATTGGTGCTGTGCTGCCTTGCTGCCTGGGGCTCAAATCAACATACCGGAACTCCTGTACAATGGCTGGGGATGAAGAAAGAGGTCAAGGTCATCTCACCCAACAACCAACAACCAACAAATTATTCAAGGAGCGAGGGCCTCTTATACTCCAACAACAACGGCAGGCCCCAGTAAGCTGACATATGCGTCCCGTCCCTGTGAAACCCGAACATCCGACTCTCGTCATTGCTTGCACCTAATTATTCACGTATGTAAATATTGCATGCGAAGTCGTAAGAGAATTACCGAGCATCGGACCCAAGTCAACGGACATATCGGCAATTAATCGTGCAGTTGGTACACAGATACAGCCTCAACCTTTCTACTGTTATGTTTCTGTTTGGCTGCCCGGCCGCTCAGGATTTGAATTGGGATGAGAATGGCCTTCTTGGATCTTTCACTGCACCTTTCGTTCGATTGGCGAGGCTTCCAAAATCAGAGACCGAGATTGATGAAGAACCATCCGTCTCCGTCATAGATATCCCTCAATGGAGATCGTTTCCACTCGAACCAAAACATTTGACGACCGGCTACACTCAGGGTCAATGTTGGCTGCCTGAATATCAGAGAGCTTCTTTCTTCACTCCCTCCGACGTTGGGTCCATTCTAGAGGAGCTTTCCCAGAGCGGTGCGCAAAACACAAAGAGACGATCAGCAAGACATGTTGAGGCCTCTGTTTCCTCGCAACAATCAAAGACCGAGAAGAGGGTAACCAAGAAACCAAGGAAAGTCAGCGGGAAAGGTTCAGTACCAGATACAAACAGCCAGCTCGGTGATATCGTATCACAATTTTATGAGGAATCTTATGCTCGACATGAAGAAGTCCCTTCATCACAATTAGTACCTGCCTCATCCCAAGCAAGCTCGTCATACTCGAGCTCCGAGTGCTATTCATTCGACACACATTCCTCAATAAAACTCGATAGAAAGGAACCCCCGAAATCCGGCCTACTCAGCCATTTGCAAGACTTCCCAAATGCCTTCGAAATTAATTCAATTCGACCCCAAGTCATCACCGTCAACATAATAGTCGGCATCATTTCAGTTTCCGAGCCTCGAACCATTAGAACAAAATGGGGTCACAACGTGGAACTTGTTGAAGCTATCGTAGGCGACGAAACCAAATCCGGCTTTGGGGTCAATTTTTGGATATCCAGCTCTCAATCTGCCAGTCTGAAAGAGTCAGTTAGATCACTAAGACCTCAGGATGTGGTTCTCATACGTCATGTGGCTTTGGATACTTTCATGGGGAAGGTGTATGGACAGAATGCTAGGAAAGGGTGGACGACAGTACATCTTCTCTACAGAAACAAAGTTGATCGGAATGATACCTCCGGATACTATACCAGGAGCGACTTTACGGCGGAAAATTCATCAAATCCGCAGTTGGCCAAAACCAAATCCGTGAGAGAATGGGTACTGAGGTTTGTTGGGGGAGGTTGGGGTAGAAGGCGAGGTTTAGATAATCAGGATATTCTACCTCCAGATACCCAATAGCAAGTTACCTTGAATAAACACTTGGGTTCTTGGCTCATCGGTAATTAACTTAACTACGCTTGACTAATATATGACATAACGAGTACACGCCCACTATCGCTTATACCTTATACAGGTGGCCACAAAGTCTTAGCTGTCGGACAGGGACTCGCCGATGCTCGGCCCGACATACTCCGTACTACTTGAGTAGTGCTCAAGTAGTACTCGAGTACTTGGTGGGTAGAGT
The DNA here is from genome assembly GCA_900536445.1 of Hymenoscyphus occultus. Taxonomy (NCBI): domain Eukaryota; kingdom Fungi; phylum Ascomycota; class Leotiomycetes; order Helotiales; family Helotiaceae; genus Hymenoscyphus; species Hymenoscyphus occultus. The sequence goes on along the minus strand of UNPT01000125.1, from coordinate 71,374 downwards.
GGAGTAGGGTTGAAACTTACTTGAGTAGAGTAGGTGCCACTACTCTACTCCACTCTACTCATTCCTTACGCTGGTCAAATCAAATCACCAAAATCTCCTAATCAAAAGGAACTTAATCAAATCAAAATGAATTCATGACTAATTGATTGACCGTTTAGTTTGTTCTCACGCTGCCCCGAACACGACTGTTCCAAACGAACTTCATTACCATCTATCCCACTCGAACAAGAATCCTGCAGGAGTCCGCGGTGGTCTCACAAGATTGAACTCATCCGGTCGATATCCTTCAGTATGATCCCAATCAGTAGCACCGTCATAGTTGGGAAGATTATGTCTAGACACCATGTTTGAAATAGTGCTGTCAAAATCCAACAATAACTTATCACCCAATATGCGACGTACTTCATCTCTCAAAGTAGGAGGTATCGGCTCATAACTTCTTGGGAAAACCTCTGGCTTCGCTGCCGGGATGGTACCTCCAGCTATGGTATGCGGAGATGCATCTGGGTCCTCCCAATGAAGTGTGCACCATGTCTTGACACCACACTTTATCTTGCCCTCCTCAAAAACCGCTCTTTCATCAAGTACGCCGCGTGAAATTGGGTGCGTCAAATAACGTGCTGATGACACTTTCCCAACTGTTCTGCCATCGGGTGAATGGTATTTTTGGAAGTTGTTTACGACCTCCAGAAATGTCGATGTGTTCTCTGGATCTGCCTCGGTATCGCGATACGAAGTGAGGTTTTGATTGACGTGCCCGGAGCAGATATTGAGATCCCTCAAGTATGCGAATATCGTCTTTCCACCCGTTTGCATGATCTTGATCTGAGATACGTCATGGATGGAGAAGATCTTGCCGTCGTGTTTGAAGTGTCGACAATTGTTTGGAAGATTGCTAGCAGAGAAGGTCCATACTTTTGCCGCATTGAATGTAGTCGCGAAATTTCCTTCGTTATCAAAGTTGTAGGCGATATTTACAATCTTTCCCCTGCAGTTGGGACATGTTGCGATACCCCCTTGTTCGCTTTTTGGCGACATGTCAAGCCAGGTTTCGATACAATCGTGGCAGAATTCGTGCTTGCAATTCATGACTTTGGCTTTCTTTTCGATCGGTTCGCGGCAGATAGGGCATTCATTGTCATCATCTGTGGACGCGATAGCTTTGTCTTGTTTGATGACTCCCACGTGTTGGGTTGCGATCTCCGCCTCTGATATACCGTTTGGCACTGTGTCGCGTGCTGAGGTTGCTACCGCTGGTGTCTGGTGTTGAGGATCCATGTTCTCGCCTTCTGTCGTTGGGTATAGATTGGTATTTTGAATTTGGTCTTCCATCTATATGCGCGTTGTGTTGAGAGTTTGGTCGGTGGGTGGTAGATCGGAAGGTAGGCAGATCGGAAGATAAAGAATCGGCGATGTATTTGCAAGGCCCTAGCGGCGATGGCTAGCCTCTGGGTAATGACCTCCTCAGCGAGCCGAACTTGGTAATGTGGCTATGGGAACAGTGCTGATTCTTGGTGAATTGCTCGCTTCAAGAGCACAAATCTTGATTCACTGCTGATACTCACCTTCAAAAGGAATTTCACATCCAACTTCATAGACTACACCAGACAAACATTAGACATGCATTCTGCCATTTGATGTAAAAATAATGTCGCACTATGATAACAGTTAGCATGAGGAGCATCTGGATAGGTTGTTTAGGCGTGACATAGCCGCAAAGAGAGAGAGAAAGCATGAGAGAGAGCTTTGGCATCTGAGTAGGTAAATTATATTGATCAACTTTAATTACTCAAGAGGAAAAGACAAAAGGAATTGACGAATTATGTAGGAGCAGGCTGAGACGTAGTTAACCAATTCCATGATTGGTGATAAAGTATGTCAGATTAGGAATGAGGAAAGGAATACTCGCTTAAATTTCGGAACCAAAAGGATGGAGTGAATCTGAACCAGGAAATTTAAGTGCAAAAAGGTAACCATATTACCTTGAGAAAAATAGAAATAAAACTGCAGAAGTTCCGCAGCATCCACTCTTCTAGTAGTGGTAGCGGGTAGGACCAGCTAGCTGCATTAATTTGAGAAAAGCTACTCTAGATCAACTTTTGGCGCTGCAAGGAAATCTCCTTCTAGACCACGTCGACTGTGCCATTTTTCATGATACACTGTGGGATTTACTCTTTTGCATGCTAGTAGAAAGCTTCTTCGCGATCTCAATGTGTGGGAGGGGTTGAGAGGAAGCCCGTTAAAACCAGAATAGTGTTATGATCATTTAATTGTACAATCTAATTCTAAAGTATACCGTACCACATTTTGGTAATGCGACTATGACGGTTGGTGAAGCGATTTCTTGCCCGCATCCAAGAGGAAGCTACCCCTTCCCTGCAGGGCTCTCACCCTGGATATGATATGAGGTTTTCGTTTTCGTTGAGTCAAAGAACCAAGTTCACTTCCCTGCACCATTCTATTGCTCATAATTGCAGTAGATATGGTGCCATCAAAGTTGACCAAGAGGGTGCCATCCAAAGTTCGACGTATTTCCTCTATCAAGTGAGAAAAATCTGTTGTCATCTGAGGCTCCCCGTTGATGCAACGCACCAGTGCTTTCAAATCCTCTCTTCGTGTCTCGTAGAGAACACGATGATCACTGATGAAGCCTCCCAACACCCTTCCTTCCTTCCTTCTGACCCATCCTCCAACAGACCCAAAAGAATAACTCTTCAAGTCTCCATTCTGTTTCGAAGAGTCGGGGCTCATTTCGTAGGATCCGAAAGCGTTACAGTTTTGGTATCCCGGTCTGTCTGGGACAAGACAGTCACCGTAGAGTTGTGCGTACTTCTCCAAATCGTCTTTGATCTTCTTGATATCTCGTGCGGCAGTGGGTTCGGTCATTGTGTCGCGATACTCGAAATCAAAGTCGTCTCTTATCTTCCTAAAGCGTTTCAACACCAACCTCTTCGAAAGTGCAGTAGTTGTCATTCCACCCGACTGCATGACCCGTATTCTCGAAGAAAAACAAACTTGGTAGAAAGTTTCGCCATGCTTGATGAATCTATCGTCCACAGTAATGGTGTTTCGATACCATACTTTTGCATCATTCAAAAGTGTGCTAAAGGCGCCTCGCTTGCCGAAGTTGTATGCGATGTTTGATATATGTCCTCTACAACATGGGCAGGTTGCGTTTCGGACTTCGTTATCTCCAAGTATAGCGTCTCGTGTTTCTGCAAGCCACTGGTCGATGCACTTGATACAAAACTGGTGGTTGCAGTTCATGACCTTCGCTGCCTCTCTAAATTTGATGGGTTCTTGGCAGATCGGACATGTACTTCGCTTGCTGAAGGTTGGAGAAGAAGGGCTTCTTGTTGTGGTTATATTTGCGTCGCGGACCTGAGTTGCCATGTTTGCAGTTGATCTGTCAATCTGTGGAAGACGGAACTTTTTCCGAATTTGTTGTTGGCGAATTTGCTGTTCTTCTCGAGCTTGCTGTTCTTGATGACATTGTTGTTCTTGCCGAGATTGTTGTTTCGGTCGAGATTGTTCCCCAGAGGGAAACACTTGGGAAGTCATGTCGCCTTCTTTCTGTTATTGGTTCAAATTTGAGGATGTTCGTTCCAGAGTCAATAATAAAAGGTAGATTTTGGTGAATTATGCCAGGAGGTTTGACTGGATGTAACTTGGGTTGTCAGGATGATAGAAATCTGCCTTCTGACTTATTTCCGACGTTTGTTCCTTCACTGTTTTGTACCTCGTTATCGGCCCACATCGGAAGGCAAATAGTCATTTTTGGTTGTTTTCGACGAATGTCCACGTACAGAGCCACGTCGTAGATTTGTGGTGGGTTCAAGGGATCCACAGGAGATTGAGGCCCAATACTCTGCCACGAAGTAAGGAGGGTAAGCATATGCTCAGATCAAGACCCATAACTTCGCCCTCGGTATCACGCTCACGAGTGATTTTCATAACCTATTCTATACTTGTTCCTAACGTCGAGCTTCTATTGTATTTCTAGATTGCGGAATCGTCAAGTGTTATTGGTTGATACAAACCCCTCCAACATAATTTGCCCATAAATAATTATTGTATTGAATATTATAAGATGCGATAGATTATATTACTGCACAAGTAAAACTGATTACCAAATATCCCTCGGAAAGTCTTGAAGACCCTGAGTGTTATCTCGAACTGCTGTACAGGTTGTTTCGATTCATAGACCCCACTTTAGATTATTCAGCGAATAAGCGAGCATACTCGTGTTTGACCCACGGTCAGGTGGACCTGATGCTGGTTTACGGATCCCCTAACCGCCTGATACTGTATCGAGGCACGATACGGTGTATAAACAGATCTAGACCTCAAGATTGAGAAATCCGCCAATTGGTACTCCGTATGGATTCTCATTCATCGTCCAAACATCCCAAAAGCCTAGTGCACCCAAAACATCATGAGTCACTCTTCGTCATCTTCGCAGTTCTCGTCAATACATCTTGCCGAGCGACGTGGAGGTGCTTGCACATGAGTTTCGGTGTCGGAATTTGATGCCGTATCTCTCCATCTCATCATCCTCGGGCTCCTCAGCATTCAGATTCTCCATCTCTCCTCTGAATCCCAATAGATCATGGCCCGTGATACCACTATGTTTTTAGGGCGTTTATGGGAGTTCAGCGGATGTGAAATCTCCGTATGCAGCAGTTGAAGCTTGAAATAGATGGAGACGACTCTGATGTAATATAAAATTAGTTAAGCTCTTAGAAATTTCGTCTAAAGTTAAAACATACTTCAAAATTGAGATTCACAACTTTCAGCAAGATCTCTTGTTTCAGTCTCTCCCAATATCGATTGACTTCAAAGCCTTCATATCCTTGAACCTATATCTCAAGCACAGACTCCAACGTGATAATTTCGCTAAAGCAGGATATGTAGAAATGAACACACCTGTTCAAAAGCATCATGGAGGACAATTTCCATTTGGGCCATCATATCAGCACAACTCATTCCATCGATTTCTCCCGGAACGCCCTCGCTTAGTGCTGGAAAGGTTTCCGGTTTCCGTCGCTTCAATCTGACACATGAGAGCCCAGAGCTTTTCTATCGCTGCTCCTCCTACGGGTCCATTTTGTGTATTCGTTTCCTGGACCATTTCGCAAAACCCCTGGTATTTAATCACATCAGTGAGGTCGGAAGTATCGCCTTTGAATTTTGACACTACGAGAGGGGAGCCGTGAGGTCGGTTTACAGGATCCACTGTGATAAAATGATCGAGGGTTGCAGGTGGGAAATTGTTTGCAGTGGAGATGCAGGATATATGTTGTTAATGAAGCATAAGAATTGGGATTATAAGTACAAAAAAGTTAGGGGCGAATGTTGAGTAGTCAATATTATCTTATTCGTCTTAGGCTTCTAGGGCATTATTCACAGCACTCTTTATCGGGTGATCTCATTGTGAATCATCAGAGTCTTAGTCTGGATAAATCCCAATATCCCAGGAATAATTGAAACTTGATGCAACAGCTCCCTGAACACTTGAGGAGACTAGCAATCTTCTAGTCCTAGATGCATTGCGTTATCAATATTCAGTTTCTCTACCAAGCTCCTCGAGTACTTCACTTGCTTTCATGAAAGTTATAGTGATTACGGTAATTAGTAGAACTTTGTGGTTGTCTATAATCTGTGACCTAGGGATCTAGGGCCACTTATTGATTTACTGGCTAGTCTGTTGACAGCAAAGTAGGATCTTTAAGGTGGTACTAAGGTCGTGAAGTAGTGGTATATCGATATCTAAACTCACTGGGACTTAAGTATCCCCTTGGGCACAGGTCTTCTAGGATAGTGTGGGTATGAGGTAGTCTTCTTTTAAGCAGTCTTCTTGTGCCTGCTGTGGCTGCAGTTTTGCTTAGAGGATTTGGAATTGGAACAACCTGTGCCAACGGGATATACTGACTTGGGAAATAGAGATAACACGAGTACATGCGCGAGCTCCCATCTATAATAGACCTTGAAAAGTTTCACCAGTCTTTGGAATCATATCTTTCAGGCTTACGAATCACCATCCGCAAATCTTCAAGTCAATCAGGTTACAGTCACGTCCTATTGCATCAGACCTTGGATACAAAGATTCGACTACAGGCGCGATTGATAGGTATGGGTGCATTACCGGTTACCATACAACTTTGAGAGTCGGATAGGAAGTTTGGGCAGAAATGGGGAAGAACGAGAAAAGAGAAGGAGTGAATTGATTATCCTAGAGGAAATTCCCGTTGAAAATTACGATTGGATCTACTTAGTCTCATCTGCAGCACAACAAAAACAATTCCGGGGCAATTTGTACTGGGAATGCTCGATTAACTACACCGTTGGGGGCTCAGGTATGAAACCAACAAGGCCCAGTAATTCCACGAGTAACTATACAGGAAATTATTCTCCAGGTATGGTAATGTGACGGGCCATTGCAGGAAACGCGTCAGCTTTGTCGGTGTTGACGCAAGGCGGTTGGAAGCACTTTCAAGTCATGAGAGCTTCCTCACTGATTGAAAAGTGGGTGTCCCCAGCAGCGTGGGCAGCCTACGGATTTACATCGCTGCCTTAAAAATAATAATCGCTGCAAATGACCCACCAAATGTAACAACAGTACATACGGCGGCGCAGCAAGACTTCTCAAGTTCAGCTCACCCACGCAATGTATTTTGAATGCTTTTTATCCATTTGAGAAGACTAGCCGAACAGAGTTACAGTAGTAGTGGGCTGTGCAAGTTATACTTGTATCAACATTGTAGACAAATCTAAACAAAATCTTTGATGGAAATTGGAAGTTGAAATGCGACACGTGACTATCAAAAATCGCCCCCTGAGCCGGGCATATCTCGGGCTATACAGAGACCCGCTTCTTGTGTTTCTCATACTCAGCTTTAATGTCTTCAAACAAAGGTCCAACTCCGAGACTTTGACCCTAACGTCCAAGAGACATAAGCGAGATCACAGATGTCCACTCACACCACATTTGCCATGTCTTCCGGTCTTCTACATTTCCATGTAAATGAAGGCATCGCCATGCTATGTTATTTCCAAATATCGCCGTTATGGAACCCATTATCCACGCACCCCAAAACCAGGCGCAGGCCGAGCTCCAAAGTAGAATGGGAATCACGAGTGTCCATTGAGCCGCTTTTTCCCCTAGAAGTAAGGGTGCCGTCTTCCGTCCTCTAGCCTTATCGCCCAGGACATCTATCAAGTCTTGTATGTGCATTGTAGTAAAATGACACCGCTGGTAATTGTGATCCAAATAAAGCCGCCACTGGTAACCTCTGCTAGCGAAGAGCCACCCTCACCGCCGATAGCAGTCTTCAATGAACTCCAACTAAAGACGCCAAATCCAAGGGCAGTAATCATGTTTCGTTAAACCCAGCCGTCATCACTCATTTTGAGTTCATTGTAAACCCAAATACCAGTCGCTATACAGGCACTTTCAGACCGAACATTAAACACTTAATGGTTAAAAACAAATACAGGAGGAATGATAGCTGTAAAGATTGTCGAACTTCGTAATCATGAAGAAAATCAGCTTCGGTATACTTGCTGCGGGATTATGAAAGTCGCGAGTTTGCTCGCTGTGAATATCCATAGATTGGCTGCAGTCTTTCTCAAAAACATCAAACGATAAAGTATGAAGATAGAAATTCTGGACTACGATATCAAGGCATTTCCCTGGGATGAAAATTTTCGGGCAGAATCGAATATGAGTGGCTAGCACTAGCTCTTGTAGTTTTCCAGCAGGAACATCTTAATATGGTACTAAATTTCAGATCTAAATGGACTTTCTGCCTTGCATCGATGGTTATCTGAGGTGCAATTCCTTCAAACGAATCATTCAAACGGCCAACCATTGTATCCAAGGGTCAGCAATGCCCCATTTGATATTTTCTCCGATTGTGCTGAAAGCTCATCTACATCCCAGTTGGCCCATACCATACGTCCCTGCAAGAACTTGTTTTTTGGCTGTGTAAGCCAGACCATGAAATGAGCTTCCAGGTCATCTGCGAGGAATATATTAGTTAAGCTCATCATAAGCTCATTGTCATGAATGACACTCACAAGTATCCATGGGTAATTTGCTCGCATCGGCTGCAGAAGATCGGAAGACTTTTGTATCTAGCATGCCGGGATGGACAGTGCAGATAAATAGTTCTGGATTTTCGGCAGCAAGAAATTCCATGACCTTCACCTGTGCTGCCTTGGAGCTTAGATATCCCGAAAGGTTGGGAGTATATGCGGGTGGCAACGCCATGGCGCCTGTAAGCGTTAAGAGTTTTCAGTAACAAAACGATCAAGCAATCACTTACCAGCAGTGATGGCATACACAGCAGCCTCTGGGGCCGCTATTGGAAAGAAGGCTTGGGCGGCTATCACAATAGACTTGACGTTCGTCTAACTATTCATTAGTATGCATCCACATTGATGATTGAATATAAACTGTACCTCATATGTCAACCACCAGTCTGCAAGTTCAGTATTGACAGTGGAAGCCGGTTTGGGGATGTGTGCTGCTCCCATTATAAGCACGTTCCAACTACCGACCTCTGTTGCAACTCTCTTAATTCCCTCTTCGTCCAAAACTGAGACTGGGAACACAGCACTTGTGGTCGGGGCAGGAATCAGCTTCTGAGTGTCAATGAGGTCTGCCTCTGTTCGGCCGATAAGCACCAGGTGTTTGGCTCCAGCTGTGGCAAAAGCTATGGCTGTCTGACGTCCGGTCCCACTTCCCTGGACTTTGTATAAGCGGAACAAACACAGAATTATTATACGTGAAGACACTCACAGCTCCGGTAATGATCACGGTCTTTCCTGTTTGACTAAGCTCTTTTTTGGTGGGGTCAATCGCTGGGTATGTATCATTGTGCCATGTTGGCGTGAATGAGGGAAATGGAGGCTGCATCGCGAAGAAGATTTAACAATTCTTGGATGACAAAATGGGGAGATATGAATGGAAGCTAGGTTTGGGCTCACGAATCTCTGCTCAAGAGGACGGATTCTCCATTTAAAAGCCAGACGGTGGTGGTTGCCTCTGCCTGTTTGCATATGGCCAAGGATCGATAAAAGTGGTCAAGTTGGTTGTTGGTTATGGTATACTAGCCCTATCCGATCAAGTCCGTTCCCCAGTAGGAGCAACGGACCCCCGGTCTATTAGTTATGGACTCCCGTGGACTCTACGGTGCCCCAAGGAGAACTTTAGAAATATAAAATTTTGAAAAATCTTTAAACTCTCTTAGAATACTAAGAATACCTAATTATATATACCCTCGCTATATTATAGTGTTTATAGTACTATAGCGTTAGCTATAAACAATTTTGTTACGATTATTTCTTAAAATCCCCCCCTCGAGCTCCCTTTGAAGCTTCAACTTTCAGGCCTTGAGCTCGCTTAGTAGTGCCAAGAACATGAGCCAGTCGGACCGATGCCCAGGCGCGCTACGGGGCTTGGTCCGACTATCGGGAGCCTAGAATAGGATACTTTTACTAGCGTTTCAAGCCAACCTGGCGTAACTATGCGTACCGCCTACATATGACTGTCGTCTGTCTCTCTGTGTCTGTAGGTCTGTCTATCGCTCTGTCGCTCTGTCGCTCTATCTGTCTATGAGTCTCCCTCCTGTCCCTCCTTACGTAGGTACTATCCCCCTACTCTCTCTTCCTCTATATGTAAGTCCCTATTCCTTCCACCCCCCGGGGCCTTCCTCCCTTCCTAAGTAAGTAGGTAAGTACGTAGACGTAGAAATAGTAGTAGTAATAATTAGCCGGTCCGTCCTTCCTCTGCGCAAAGAGACAGGCAGAGGAGGGATGGAACTGGCTTGTAGACAGAGAATTATAGATAGGGGGAATTTAAAATCAGGTAGGATTCTACATAGAGATATTAGCAAAAAATCACCCCGTTCATGGACTCCCGCGGGAGTATATAAAGAATGCACCGTGCTCCCTGGTGCTCCCACTGGGATACACGCTATCAAAAGTCATTGTACCAAAAGTCTGGTACAAGTAACTCAATTGTCCTATTTCACCTAGCACAATAAGTAACAATTATTCTAAACTATCCGTATAATTGTTTCAGTTGTGTGAGGTCTTTAGGATAATACTTTTTTATAACTCAGGTGTGTACAGAGTAATACCCGCCTCTCTTACATCTAGGGACAAATTCTTCGAGGCGTAATCTCGACTTTCTTGCTAACAAGCCCTGACTCTGTAAGACTAAGTCACTCCTGCACTGCTACCTTTGCCTCGGGTCTTGTTGATTTATTCCCAGAGCACCAGGGTATTGTGGGTGGAGAACCAACACTGACGGCAAGTTAGCGTTGCAGTTTGCACATCGCCTCTTTAAGGCGCACGTATGCACCTTTTTACAAAAGCTGACGGCCCTGAGCCAACATCGCCAATTGATCCAGTCACGACTACCTTGTAAATAATCCCTGCTTCTACTGGATTGTATCAAGCTGACAATTCTCATCTTGTTCATATTCTTGTCTGAAAACCATCTTTCCAACATCACCTCTCTCCCACCGAAAAGATTCTCAACGCATACGTTTTCTTGCCGGGCGTTTTTAACCGAATCTATCGAAATACAGTATTCAGATCGCCTTGGTAGCTCGGTTCTCTTCCCCATCGCCAAGATGGTATCTCTCATGTCGAATATGGTGACTACTTTGCCTTCAATGGTCCCCATGGGCTCTTACGATGGCATGTCGTCTACAACAAGTTGCCGCTGCTTTCTTGGCGATGCGTGCTGGCCCAGCTCAACATCATGGCAAAGCTTTAACTCTAGTGTTGGCGGGAACTTGATTGCCTCTGTTCCTATTGCTGCCGTTTGTCATGATTACCCAACCAGTAACTCTTCGGCAACAACTTTCGACGCGAATGCATGTCAATCATTAGAAGACAGTTGGTTCTATCCTAGCACCCATTTACCATCTTCATCCTCAGCCATGGGAGCAGCTATCTTTGCCAACAACAGCTGCAATCCTTTCCTTCCAAGATCATCCAGTTGTACTCTGGGAAACTATGTAAAGTATAGCGTCAAAGTCACAGGTGCAGCCGATGTTCAGAAAACAATTGCGTTTGCAGCAGAACGCAACATACGTCTAGTTATCAGAAGTACAGGCCATGATTATAATGGAAAATCTATTGGAGCAGGAGCTCTATCTATCTGGACCCAAGAGTTGACATCCGCCATACTCATCGATTCATACGAAGGGCCATTGTATTCAGGTAGGGCTATCAAATTTGGCAGCGGCGTTTCCGTACTAGATGCATACAAATTTGCAGACATGAATAAAGGCATCATTGTTGGCGGGGCTTGTCCTACCGTTTCACTCGCTGGTGGATACACCCAAGGAGGGGGCCATGGTCCTCTTGCTGGAACGTTTGGCTTAGCAGCGGATAACGTGGTGGAGTGGGAAGTCATAACTGCAACTGGTGAGCTATTGAAGGTATCGTCAGTTGAGAACTCGGACCTTTACTGGGCTCTTTGTGGAGGAGGAGGTGGGACATATGGAGTTGTCATCTCAATCACAGTAAAACTTCATGATCCAATACTTGTTGCTGCGGCCTCACTGAGCTTTTCTCAGCCAGCCACCGCAACTGGTGCAGTCGATTTCTGGAACGTGGTTTCCACATTCATCGAGTCTTTGCCAGCGATGGCGGATGCCGGATTGGAAGTCATTTGGACGGTGCTGCCAGGTACCTTTGTCGTATCACCGGCAACAGCACCGGGGCTCACAAAAGAGGAATTGGATGAACTGTTTGGTTCAAGTCTTTCGCAGCTTAAGGAAAGTAACGTGTCTTATAATTATCAATCAGCTCTATACCAGACTTTCTTAGATAGTTACTCCGCCACAGTCCTGCCTTCGTCAAATATCTCCAATTCAATTATTGGTAGTCGGATGATACCCCGCTCGGTCGTTGAAGATAATCTTCCTGCTTTCGTGACGGCAATCCAAGATATCATCGCATCGAACTTTCTTTTTGTCGGCCTCACCCTAAATGTTTCACATCAAAATCCGGATGCTGTCGCAGCAAATCCGTATTGGAGAAAAACACTGACCCTGGGTACTCTCGGGACCTTTTTCGATTATCAAAATTTCGAGGCCAACTTCGCAAACCAGAATACTATGACCAACACGCTAATCCCAAAACTAGCGGCTTTGACACCCAATGGAGCAGCATATCTCAATGAAGGTGATTTTCAACAGCCGAACTGGCAAGAAGTGTTTTATGGAGATCACTACCAGAAACTGGACGCGATCGAAGCGAAGTATGATCCTCATGATATACATTACGCGCTTGGTGCTGTTGGAAGTGACCGCTGGACGCAAAAGGAAGATGGTAGACTTTGCAGGGCGTGATTCTTGGAGAGTATGTAAGATAAGCCTCTGGGGCATACAGTACCTACTTGTAAGAAATTGTTAGCGATTCTGACATTTGCGGAAAATAACACTCAGCCTGCGCCTAGTAATCCTCAAGAATTTCCTCGTTTAGTTTTGCACTACCGGAGTTAATCGAACTTGAGAAATATTCTGGGGTTTGTGAGTGGAGTACAGAACATATGAGCTAGAGCGAATTGGAGACCCTAACTCTCTAGAAGTCCTTATATGTAGAAGACTGCAACGAGCGAGGGACCCGTAGAAAGCTGTTCTTGGAATGGCCTGCCGAGAAGTTTAAAGATGAACCTAGGAAAAACTTAGAATCTGAGTCTTTAAATATTAAAGCTGTGGCCAAAGACCCCATTCTAAGTTTTTGAATCTTTTATTCTTCTTTGTAAGATTTTTAAACCCAAGACTTCTTGGTACAAGAACGTTCAAAAGGCGTTCTTAGACACCTGTCATGATAATGCCATAATTAACACAAGCTCAAGCTGACTTTCTTTTCAGCAAGGCTAGTAGGTCCTGGCCCCAATAATACTGAATACTGTATCTATAGCAGGTCTAACCCACGATTATCTTGTTCAAATAACTCCACCACCTTAGAACATCTGATTCAAAAATGCAAAAGAGATGGTATTGTATTATCTAGTAATTGAAATATTTCTTTAACATAAATGGCAATATACTTGTTTCCACGCTTTTTGGAGTGCATAGTCCTTGAGAAATTTAGACAAAACGGTAGAGACACCTGGTGTAACGAATACTCAAACTGGCTAACTAAACTTGGCTGGGTGTTCGCTGGTTGGTATACTAGGATAAGAAGAAGACTATCGGGTTGTTCACTTGGAAGTGAACTCGTTACTTGTATCAAAGATGTTAAACAATATGATAAGATTGATAAACTAAGTTGAGCACGAAGCTCCTATCTAATAGCAGACGTGCCAGTCTTATATAGAACCTTCATACTCTTTTGGATCCCAAGATCCAAAGCTCCATGTGAAGCTCCAAAAGCTCCATGCGAGGCTCCAAAAGCTCCATGCAAAGCTCCTGCAAGCTCCAATGATCACGTAACAATAACCAATGGAAATCCTTAGATCGCTTAGCTATCCTAAGCGATCCCTATTTGCTATAAGAAACCTGGATGTGCCTGTCGAGGGTTGCGCCTCTTATTATGACAAGTATCACGTGAACACGTGATTCGTGACACCTGGGTTAGAATAATGTATTATTTTAAAATTATCCTAAAACTTAAAATTACCATACGAGCTGTATCAAGAATAATTTAGATTAATTTAGGTTAATTAAGTTAATTGTCCTAGGAAGTCTAGTATATTAGGGTTTTAAAGGTATAGCTAAAGTAAATAATATGTCTCTTAAAAGTTAAATACTTAAAAACAAATCATTAACGCTTTTTAAATTAGAAACACATGCCAAAATTTTCTAGCGAACCTGGAGTCAAATTGATTTTTATTGCAGTACCCGTTCTTGTTATATAGCGGTACGAATTTACAAGGTTGCCAAAGAAAGCCTTCATGGGATAAAATCACTGTACTCGTAGTACAACACAGTAAGCTTTCGGCGGCGGTTTTTAGCGAGACGCCATCCCGAAAGTGGCTTAGCTCTGCTCACCTTTAGTAAGACCACAACCACGAGAACCATCCTGATTTCTGTCACTTTTCCTCACGGGCAACAAGTAATCAAGGAAGCATTCTCCCAGCCTACGGATTACCTCATTTCGAATTCTGCCTGGAACTGGGTTCTTTCTCAAATCTCTCCGAGCTCGGCCACGGACCACTGTGTGGACTTCTCGAACTTGTTTCAAATCGGAAGATTGGTCAATCCATCGCCCGCTCGGAGTAATTTCTGCTAAAAAACATCTAGATCAAACTGGAGCCATGTGAATATGCTCCACAGCTTTTTTTTTCTTCATCCCACCGGCTCTGATCACAACATGGATTGACGGCATATCCCAAAGGTCAATCCAGTTTTTAAGCTTCTACAACGCACATCTCCCGCCATCGTGCACGGTTGCAGTCGAAAATCAGTAACCTTTGCTGGGAGCAACCCTAATCGAGAATGGTATATACTTTCACCAAAAGAGACGACTTTCTCCTCGAAAGCTTAGGGTTTGGAGACTTCCATATCAAACAAAAGCACAAATAGTGAACAAGTGCGACTCTGATGAAGATTGGACATCAAGGTTCAAGAGTGGTCGAGGCTTTCCAGTTCTGACCGATGTGACATTCCTGCCAAGGGAGATCCCCCCATAAAAACGCAGTGCGCCTCAAGGATGAGTTTGAAGACTTCTGCATCCTTTAAAATTCGATCACTCCCTATCATCTCCTTGGGCGCTTGTACAGTTCGGGTAGGTTCGAGAAACGGAGAATGGTGAAAATTTTCCTTCTTCTGCATCTTGCTATGCGAGCACGAGGATAGGTTTTCTCATTCTTTCAGATCCAAGGCAGGGTAAGCTGTGGTGGTGATGCCTCCCAAGTGATTTCTGCTCGGGGGCTTCTATATCTTTCTCAGTCTACGTGAGCAAGTCATAGTTTAGGGTTTTGATGGAACAACATGTGCTACTGGAGTGGCTCTTGTATAGGGCTTGCAGACCTGCAGTCATTCTACTATTGCTGATCATTCACATGCCTGTTATCTCTCAATCTACTCCATACCCTACCCAGCAGCGTTCAATGGTACCTTAATATGGGTTTGGTCGTTTAACTTCCGAGGTTCGTTGATAGGGGTTTCTTGGCCCGCTTATTCAATCAAAGCTTATTTATCTTTATCTTTACTTTGGCATCGGCGATAGCAGCACGTGAGCAGAGTTGTAAGTTCTTGGTATCGCCAAGCAAAAGATCTGATCTCCTTCCTGATCAAATTTGATCCCGATGGTGGACGCAGAGCACTGAGCTTGCGGGATAAACCGCCCAGCCCAAGGAACAACTTCGGCAAGCACCAACCACATGCATTCAGGTACCATTACAACCCTACGAGTACCGTATCATCGGACTGAGTAAGGCCTTGGGAGTCAACACGCCTCATTGGGTGGTGGCTACCTTTGCCCATGTCAACCACTTTTGATCATTGGGCAGTTGTTTCCTACGGAATATGTTGTAAAATGTTGAGATTATATTTGGTATACCGTCTCCCTCACCGACTACTATGTATGGGCTTGGGACCAGAGACCCATAAATGTGCCGTGGCAGGCAGGGCGGAAGTTTATTTCTGAAGGCCAAGGTGCATTTAAAACCTCTTCAACCCATGACATCATGTGGAGGATAATGGAGAAGAGTATTCCTCCAGCAAATGTGGAATCGCAGCCTCAGGGAGCATTACTTCGTAGAAGCTTCAAACACCAAGTTCGTGAAGAGAGCCCACTTTTCTGGTTAATCTATTCTAATGAGCACCGAGGTACCGAAAACAGCAACTACCAAGTTAAAACCCAAACTCGCCAAAACCGACTGCTACAATGGGGCTCATCTACCGACTACGGAGCCTCATTCGAGATATCATTGGTTGAGTTATATACTTCTCTAACGATGCCGAATCCAAGGTTCTTAGGCTCCCGTGAAGGTGTGTCGGCCAAGTTCTCCGTGCAGCTTGGAGCCGAGTTCGTCTTTTTCAAGTGATTGCATGACGAGGGTGTTGGGAAACATTTTGTATGGAGAAAACCATCCTTGCCACATGAGGACTTGTGTATAAAGTCCGTTGAGCCCACCAATTCTCAAAGGTTCTCGCCACCGGGATTCATTCGTTTCGATTCCTCCTCCAAGATGCTCTCAGCTACTCTCTTTCTTTCATTCGCTGCTTCAGCCCTTGCTGCGCGTCCTTTCCTCAACGAGCCTGACACTGGGTAAGTTTGTTGTTTCAGTTCAGTTCAAGGAGCATCAGCTAATTGGCTTGCTAGAATCGACGATGCTCTAGCGGGATTTGCCGCAAATCGCACTCTTCCTCCTCTTGAGAACATTATTGGTTTGCCAGATTTTGAATGGGCAGCTAGAAATGTCATCCCCATCAAGAACTATACATACTATCGAAATGGTGCTGCTGGGGAGTGGTCCTACAGAAACAATCTAGAAGTCTTCTCAAGATTTCGCTTAAGACCTCGCGTCATGGTGGACATAACCAACATTGAGAATACACTCAAGTAAGTATATTCAGAGTTTCTCGAATTGATATCATGAGGTTTCTAACAAGTCTTCTAGTACCACCATTTTGGGACAAAACTTCAGCGCTCCTTTCTACATCAGTCCATGTGCGAGAGCAGACTATGCACACCCAGAAGCAGAAGCTGGCTTGGTTAAGGCAGCGGCAGCTGGAAACATTCTTTACATGCCTGCGCTTTACGCTCACTTGAGCATCGAGGAGATTGCTGCAGCAAGACCGGAGAACGGAACCACGTTCCAACAAGTCTACCTTAATGCAAACGATACTGCTACCGCAGAGATCTTCAAGCGCGCCGAGGCAGCCGGATCAAAAGCCATTGTCTACACCGCTGACTCTGCTGCGGATGGAAACCGTCACCGTGCTCTTCGCTACGGTGTCGGATCTGCCGATTCCAGCTACACACCCAGCTCATGGGAGTACTACAAGAAACTCCAAACCATGACAACCCTTCCAATCATTATCAAGGGAATCATGACCGTCGAGGATGCCCAATTGGCCGTTGACAACGGTGCACCAGCAATCGTCCTTTCCAACCACGGAGGCCGACAACTCGATGGTAGCCCCAGCTCTCTCGAGGTCGCTCTCGAGATCCACGAGCAGGCCCCAGAGATCTTCCAGAAGATTGAGGTGTATGCCGATGGCGGAGTCCGATATGGTGCTGATGCCTTGAAGTTGCTTGCTTTGGGTGTCAAAGCTGTCGGTATTGGTCGTCCAATGATGTACGCGAATGCCTATGGTGCCGAGGGTGTGCTCCACGCCATCAACATCCTGAAGAAGGAACTCGCTCTTGATGCCGGAAACATGGGTGTCGCAGATCTCAAGAAAATTGATGCGAGCTATATGAAGTGGAACTCTGCTGCCAGCAACGGTTGGTACTCACGATAAACAGAGTCTTATCCTTTTACTTTTTGCCTATGACCCATTGAGCGAGGGTTCAAGATTTCTGCGTACACGTTTGTATATATTATGACCTTCCACCTGCATATATCTAGAATACCCCATACAGTTTCATTCGAAAATAGAATACTATCACAACATCTGCTCTGCTTCAATAATTGTGTGAGACGAGTCACATATATTAATACCAACCGATTGGGTAAATCTCCTGAACTCGCATAAAAAGCCTTAGTGATCGATCCAGCTGGCAGATCTTCCCGAAAAGAAATAAGGAGTAAGGTTCGGAAAGCTCCCAAGAAAACTTAACAAGCTTTACCGAATAAGGTTGGGTCAAATCGCCTAATAAAATGGAGAGAGTCTTGGGACAAGGGGCTTGGATATGTATAGCTAAGCCGGATTATACCCAGTGACCGATGCGGTCAAAACTCTGAACACACCTAGGTTAGAATCATAAATGAGGTGGACAGCTCAGAGTCACAGGCTACAAGTTAATAGTACATCTCGCTCCCCGAATTTTAGTGAAATTAGCGAATTAGAGACTCGGATCTAAACGTTATAGACTTTTCTTATATGTGATCTGCGTAACATGGAGCAACCTTTGCTGTCTCTCCCGTTTATTTAGATTACTCAGCGTACTAAGACTTTAGACCCACGGTCCTGTGGAGTTATCTTGTGGACCTTTCAAGGCTCTTCCAAGGACGTCTCCCCTATTGTATGATGAGGCTCAAGATTCTGGGAAAAACAGGCCTGTTTGCAAAAACAAAAAGCCTTGTACAACGGAAAATATTCTACGAGCGATTTAAGATAATCAATATCAACATACCTTTATTAACCTGAGTAAGGTAAGACAATTAAATTATTGATTGTTTCATGGATTCTAGCATAAAGTAGGTTCCTAGGGTGTGTCCAGAGTAATGGACAGGTCTCTTACAAAAGAAGGTTATTAACAAGAGTTCCATCTCAGGTCTTGAAGGATATCCGTAAAGTAAAATGCCTGAGAATTCAGTTCCAAATATGCGGAATTGAGTGAAATCACGTTTCGTTGGATATGATCATAAACCGCGGTTCCCCAATGTTGGTAATAAGAGACATTATTGTTCAATCGTCAGTCGGTACACGTCACATCAATGAGGCTTGTTGTTAGTTTTATTTTGTATTGCTGGCTAGCTTCAAGTGCTTATAATTCGCCCACATATAGTGGAAAGCGAAGTATAAGCACCCTCGGCCGTATTGAGCAGCGCGAAAGGAAGTAGCCACAAAACAAAACAAGGGGGAAAGAAAAAGGGGGGGAAAACCAACAACAAGACGAAGAAAAGGAGACAAGGGAGGACTATCCTTATAAACAACTGGCGAGTATTTATATCTACTGCCTAATACCGATATCTACTACCTGTCCTTTAAATATATCCACCACCTGCCCTGCACATATATCCACCTCTCTCACATTTGTGTAACAAGCGTGGGAAAACCTCTTTTTAGGCCAAAACCACACCTAGAGAACCCTCCCTGCCTGGCGAATACTAACATTCCGACCTATATCTACCATCCCGACGCCAGTTCGTAGTACGTCGGTTGAGGATCGAGCTTGAAAGAGGAGCCAAAATCGTGCGTTTGTCCCCGTACTAGTGAACTACCACTATCCCCGCACCTGAATATAGCATCGTTCCGGGGACGTAGTATCGTCGCGCAGGAATAATCCTCGTACGCGAAAGGAGCGAAAATAGAGCGACCACCACAAAAGAGCTCACAAAAGTATAGCTAACGATATGGTGGTGGTGTTGAAGGCATGTGGTAGTAGTGGGGTGGGATATATATCCCACTATAGCTTACTAAGCCTTCATCCTCATTCACTATAAATCCTGCCATTATACGAGAAACTATACCAAGAAAATCCCCTCAAATTTCTGATCAAAATACTGTAAATACCAAAATCTGCTAATCTGGAGTTTTCTATAGATACTGTATCGCCCTTCTCGACATATCGAAGCGATGTGACAGGAGAAATTACACTTAGAATCTACTAAGATTATTAGGTTAAACTTACCTGTAAAGCTCAACTTTGGATATTCTGATTCGGCCAAGGTCAAACCAATTCGTGTATGAAAAGTTGTACTGCTTTTAATTCAAGATTTTCACTTCTATACATCTCTTGATAAAATATGGTAAATGAGAAGCTGGTTAAGTGCTTGATTATTCTACTATAAATGTAGCTAGTTTATATATATCTAGCTAACAAAAAGTTTTTAACAAAGTAGAATCAATACAGTAGGACGGATTACGTAATTTCAACATCTCTCTCGATGGGTATTTATACAGGCAGGTATTAAGTAGGTAGCTAGTCGCCATTTCATTGTTTCTCCCTTCTAGGGCAATTTTATTTGTCAACCTACCTTGATCTTGTAGAACAACCTTTTCCAAAGAAAAAATAATAAGATACTTGCATACTCGGGAATGATCAAATGTTCGTTGAGAGATAAGCACTGTCCTGCTGTAAACGAGTCCAGTCTAACCGAGTATTGACTTGCTTTGCTTATCCATTCCGACCCTGGTTCTATATTGTAACTGTATAGCATACTAGAACGTGACAGTTAAAGACAAACCTAGATTTGCAGGTAGCTCAGAAACATACTTATGTGAAAGATGCTCCAAAGTTTCTTCAATTACCTCGACGAACTCACAGATGGCGGGTATAATCCTCTTTTTGATAAACATATTTCAAATGTCTTTTTTAGTAAGCATTGCTCTCGGGAGTGACATAATTTATTTTTAATGTACCCTGTACAATTTCATGTCGAAAGATAGATTTTACACTAGATAGCAACGAGTGAAAAGGGTAGACGGATAAGATGGATAAAAATAGCTTCAATTTAGTTTATAAACACGATGGGAGGATACAAGGCGAAGAAGAGAAGTGACTCAAGTGAGTTCGTTGTAGTTACTCATTTGTGATGATCACGAATACGGCTAAATTTACAGGCCGCAGAAAATGAGATTCATCCAAGTCAAGAGAGGGGTTCCTCCACCTCTCTCTTCCCCGTGATACTGAAATGCGCCCATCGCCGTTTAACCATTCAGTCCTTGTGATCGTGATAAAAATCCAGTATCTCTTGAACAGTCAATTTTTCAGTCTTCTTCAACCTCAAAAAAACATGGGAAGCCCTATCCCAACAGGGAAGAGTTTTGCCACATCCACAAATGCACTGTTCATATTGCTTTGGGCCTTTTTTGACTAACAAATTTTGCTCAAACAGCTCTGCTTCTGAAGGGGTAATAAGTCCTTCCGCTTTCCAACGTTGAGCTGCATTGACCATCCGCCGTCTCCTTTCGTGCAGACTTACAATGTTCTTCCCGACTCGGTTTTTACAACCGCAGGTACATAACCCACGCACGCCTTTTACAGGGATTGTGTTTGGAGTAGAATTATGAGCCTGGACTGATCTAGGAGCAGTAGGTCCAGCAGGCAGTGGGGTACGTTTGATGGCAATGTACTTATCCCTAATAGGACAATAAAATGATTGTCTACGAGTACCGCTTACCTTCATTGGAGAGTTAGACTGATTCATTTTGTAGCTTATTGTAATTTTCCTGGTTTAACTTTCGTTATGTGCATCAAAAGTCAGGAAGAGTTTCACAGTGTCTATATTTCTCAACTAATAATAGCATTGTTTACAAACGTCTCTTGTGACAACGCTTCTGCCTAAACAACAATTATTCAGATAAATTTAGCGCTATCCCCCTTTGTATGAAAAGGGCTAGTGAATATATCTCACGTTGCATTAAAGAATAATGTTGCAGATTGTCTTCCCAACAATGATCCTTGGATCGGTGCTCTTTATTTGTGCTGAACACACTTCCAAACTACCCCCCTCTTTGTTCATTTTCTTCCTGCACAGCGATTGCCCAAAGCGAAAATTCTTTTCTTTTAGCATTCTCTGACCTCATTTCGACATCTCTGTTTTCTTTCCAAAGCCAGGATTTACGATTTCAGATTATATCCAAATAACGGCGGTTTAAACTAAGTCGAAATCAATACATATCAGCTCAATCGATCCAAAAAATACCATGTCAACAAAAGAGCTTCGCGATGCATTCCCAGGAAAGGACGCTTCCGCACGCGCCGTCAAACGCTGGATCCGCAGTGCCTTAGCATTCCGCGATATAGACCCAAGCGAAATGGATTGGGTAAACAACTGCATCTGGGTCGGAAAAGACCTCTACTTCACACATCGAAAAGATATAGAAGAAGGACTTTACTGCTTCGACGCTCCAGATGAGACCGCTCGCGTTCTTGCGCGAGATATCGAACAGGCTAAAATGGTGGGTCTTCCTAGTTCTTACTTGAGGCAGAAGAAAGTTCTCCTGACGCATCAGTAAGTCCAAAATGATAAGGTGGCGGTGGCTTCTCGCTGGTGCCGAGTTCAAAATAGGATTATTTCTAGCTCTGCTTGGTATTGTTCGAATTCTTGGTGGTGCTTGGTTGCCTGGCTTCATGTTGTTCATCCCGATAATCGTCCATTGGGTGCTACGAGTTTCGCTCCCCCAATATCCTGAGAAACTGCTGGTGGATATTGTTACGGATTCCCTAGGGTAAGTTGAGCTTCGATTATTACAATTGTAAGATGAGCGCTGACAAAGGATATCAAGCTTCACATCTGAACAAGCCCCTTACAGTCCTGGAAAACCGAGAAGTCCACCCAAGAGAAGAACGGGTCCTTACGGCACTGGACCGGACCCGAAGACGAAATTCATACACAGTTATTATGGGACCCCCAGCTCTGATAGGTTTGCCGCTGGCTGGTAGTAGTTGTGTATACAGTCGTATGGGCAGCCTGAGTTGGAGGGGACGCTTTATCTAGCCCTCAGATGTAAGAACAACTTTACTGAGGAGGGTACATCAACGTCTGCCAGATGCTAGCGTTCATATCCAAATTTGCTTCGCTGTAAATATGAAGAAAAGTACTTGTTTACTATTGCCAAACTCATTATATAATATGGGGCATCTCAGCCTACCGTCTTCATAATTACAAAATTTAATCGAAAGTCTTGGATCAAAGTTTCTTCACAGAATCAAACTGACCTAGACACCCAAAATATCCCTAAGCACCGAAATTACAAAAGTTCCCATCTATCCCTGCAGTTGTATCTGAGAATCCTAGCAGGTGTCTACACAAAAGATCTGTTAATGATGTCATCTCTTAGTAGAAGGCTAGAAGTGTATGATGACGGTATTTCAGAACACGCGTAGAACATGCCGAATATTTTAAATCGTGAAACTAGAAGTGTACTAAGCGACAACCGCCGAATTAGTTTTTTTCTTCATCAAATGCCGGGTTTCCGGCAGTTGTGTTTGCAATCTTTCTCGCTTAGCACGATTCTGGGGATCTATTTATCCGGGGCTGTTTACACTGTAAGAGGATACAGAGAGCTCTTGTGGCGGATTCAAATTTTTCGACTCCTTCGTTTGTCTTCCCCAAGTATATTTCAGCTAGTCTTTCTTCTCTCATATTCGTTTATCTACAACTTCTCAAAAGATGCCTCATATTCCATCACACATGATCTAACTACGAACTAGTCATCTTCGTAGTTGGGTATCCGTCGATTTCTTATATTTAGCATTCCGTACCATTTAATTTTGAGCTCATAAGTCTGTGTCGGTAGCCGAATATAAGAAGAGGTCCCCTCCAAGAATTCGACCGTCCAATTTCCATTCATTTTGATCGATAAGATTTGAAGTGTGAATACAATACATCATGGCCCCTCACTCAACAGAATCCATGATTCCCCTCCATCCTCTACCAAGCTACCGTTCTCCAGGAACCACATCACATTTCTCAGCAACAGTATCAGGTAAGCCAATTTCTTGTCGTTTATAAAGGTAGTCAAAACTCAATTATCCCAAAACAGAAGAACGACGCAATAACATTACAACCGAACTTGAAAATGGAGTGTACGTTAACACCCCTTTCCCCACATTTCCCCCGCCCTCCTTCATCCTCAAGATCTATACTCTCCTTTCTCTCACCCACTAACCCCACACAGCTACGACTGTATAGTCTGCACCGAATCCCTCTACCCCACCTCAGACATCTGGGCCTGTCCCTCCTGTTGCAACCTCTTCCACCACGACTGCGTATCCAAATGGGCCAAACAATGTCCTCGAGGCGCCTGGCCCTGTCCCACCTGCAAAGCAATGCAGCCAGAACCCAGCATGCATGCGAAATGTTGGTGTGGGAAGATGGAGAAAAACTCGCTAAGAGTGAATGGGCTGCATCATGGGAACTCATGCTACCAGGTTTGCGGGAAAAAACACGTACGTGGATTCGAAGAGGGGACATGTGAGGAGATCTGTCATCCAGGCGCTTGTGGTGAGGTCTTTTATAGAACCGTTTTGCCCCGAAGACCGAAACCATATCGTAATCATGGGTCTCGGGGACGGGAGAATGTTGCTTCTCAGGACCCTGAGAATCCTTTTGAGAACGGGAATGAGAATATTCAGCAAGATCGCAACTTGAATTGGTATCAACGACTCGCGGAAAGATGGAGGGAAGACGTGAATTCTGATACCGTCCATTTAGCTGTGACTTGTTTGGTCTTTATGCTTCTCATGATTGGATTTGAAACATTATGGGCTTTTCAGAGGGCAGAAAAAATGAATCAACCACTGAGGCACCAGGAATATACGGACAGCGACTATGCGGAGACGGGAGACTTTTTCGCAAATCTGTTTCTCGGGATACCGCTTCTTGTTCTTCCGTCTTTCGTCTCGTCCCTCGGCCTTGGGCTTGCGATGGATCATATCCTTACAATTCTATTTCAGTTGAGGCGCAATTCCATGAAGAGATGGATTTTGAGGGTAGTATTTTTTCTGTTCACTGCTGGGACTTTGGCTACTTTTATGGTTTTGTAAGTGCTCTAAATTTACCCCGTGGGGTACTTGTTTTACACTTTCTACGGCATACGATCTAGAAAGGAGTTACTAACATTTGTCGGGTCGCAGGCAAGTTTTAGTTCCTGAAGTTACTTGGGAAAACCAATTTAAACATGGTTGTGATGGGTTTGATACTCGTGTTGTCCTCGACCACGTTGTAGGAGAAGGGAGAGCTTCCTGTAAGTACCACATCTCCTTCAAAAACCTCACATCTAGAATCAAAAAGAAGAAACAACTGACCACCCCTCAAAGACACCAAAATCTCAGACTCGATCCAACTCCGCCCCCTCCACCTCGACAACCTACCCCACACCAGTCCAGGACTGAATACCTTCAACTTCAGCACCCCCCACGACCTAATCAAATCCAAAGACGCCCCCTTCTCAAACCTCCACAGAATGCTAGGTCAAACACCGACCCACACTCTAGCAGTTGACTTCGATCTCCACCATCACACATGGAGAATACTCGACCTCTCACCCTCGCAAATCCATCCCATGCCTTCCCTCCAACACACATCCGTACAAGCATATTCCATGTCCAACGTCCTCAAGAACGGGACCTGGACCCAAACATCACTATGGAATCCCCATCTGCTTCTGCCTGAACTCAAGCTCTTGATACCAGCATTCCGACACTTTTCAAGGAATAACAAATACCAGCCTTTCATGAAGGTGTATGATATTTCTGGGATGGACAAGGACCGTATTGAGGAGTTGAAGTGGCGGCAGTGGAGCGGGGAGAATGAGGAGGGTGTTGTGATGAGGACTCACGCAAACAGTCACTCACCTTCTTCTTCTCTAAGGGTTTGTTATAAAAGAGGTGAGATGGATGGGAAGGGGTTGGGCGATGACGCCTTGGTTCCTTTGGGACTAATGGCTGTTATGAGAATACAGAATTCGAAGGATGGAGATTAGATTGATTTCTTTTCTGTTGTTTGTTTCACAGTTTAGGCTTTCGTGTTTTCTCCCCAAAATTCAATACTCGCTTAGTAGGGCATCCCGAATCTGCCACTAAACCAGATGACTAAATCTTAAATCGCAAAAGTCACTTTTGAGGTTGTTTTATAGGAAATCGCAAGTCGTAAATCGCAAAGTGGCTCAGGGTTAGGGTTATATACCTACGCTAGAATTAAAAGTAAAACCACTCGATATAAGTAAATAAGCTTGAATTTAACTCGAATACTCCTGCCCTCGAATATAGCTTAAAACGCTCCTCTAAATCAACCCTCACCCCCCGGTCCCCCGGCTAACAAATACCCCTATGTCCCCTCTCGCTATTATTGTTACTATTGTTAATCGTTGTCGCTATCGTTATCGCAAAGAAAGAGAAGAGTAAGTATAAGGGAGAGCGAGTATAAGGGAGAGCGAGGAAAGGTAGGTAGCAAACAATTGTTAGCGTAACCCGTACTAGCCTAGCCGTTTTAGGAAGGTAGTATTCGGGGGCTGGGAATAAGCGATACACACAACTAAAATATTTCCCCGCCTCCCGCTTCAATTCCCCTCCCCCACCCTCTCTCTCTCTCTCTCTCTCTCTCTCTCTCTCTCTCTCTCTCTCTCTCTCTCTCTCTCTCTCTCCCCCCCTTCTCTAAGCAACATACTAGAGCACAACCCTTATACGTTAGTGAGAGTGGGCGATAGTGATACCCCCCGCCCGGGGGTAGTTGAAATACACGTGAAAATGCCTAGGCACGAGGGGCTAAGAGTGGGGGTGCGGGGGTATAGGCATACGGAATAGTAGTAATAGTAAATATATGGCTTTTGCGATTTGCGATTTGGTCATCTGGTTTAGTAGTAGATTCGGGATGCCGTACTTAGCCTCTCCTTCCCCAACGTGTTTCTCATCTTCTCTCTCTCGCTGCCTGTTTTTCACTATCTGTTGTAGACATCATATAAAGACTGCCCAGTAGTAGGTGCAGTTCTATCAAGTGCAGGTAAGGTAATGCACCTAATTATATATAACCTTCCTCGCTCACCTCGATGTCCTACAGAATTTTTGAGTGTATAGGTTCTACAGAAGAAATCTGGGAAGGATTTCGAGATGTAAGTTGGGCCCGTCTTGGCTTGACGTGTGTTCAGTTGGGTCCCTCGAGTGCGAATTCAAGACGAGTAAGATAGAACCCGACTTACGACATCTTAAGCTTCACTTCAGATAAATTCCAAAGCTCACTTGTATTCCAACCTCTGACACACTTCACCGCTCCACCAAAGCCACTCACCACTCACCACCACTACAACCTCCCGCGCGACCACGACTGCGGCTCTCTCCACTCACCCCCACACACAAAAAACCCCAAAAACATACCCAAAAAAAGCCAAAAACTTAATCACCTACGCACAAGAACTGTACAAGGATCTTAAGGAAACACTGACACCATTTCTAACCGTGTTTATTACTTCGCTCCGATAGGCCGCGGCTTGCGGATGTTTTAACGTCTTCCTCCTGACTGTTTTGCCCGTGCGCCAGTGCAACCCGCAATTACGCTAGGTCGAATAGCGAGAGCCAGAGGGTTTATTTGTGGTTATGAAGACTTGGAAGGGGTTTAGCAAAGGGATTTGTGGGTCATGTGAGAGAGCAAGGGTGTTTGGGTAGTGAAGGGAGTGAATGTGAAGGTTTGGAAAGCAGTGGTTGATGTTGCCAAGGACGACGATCTAAGCGAGGGGCGGAAGGAACGAGTCGTCGAGGTCGAGGTTGCTTCGCGACTGGGCACTGACCTGTACAGATAGATATAGTTGTTTGGAAAGAAATGCACACCTGCAACTAAGGAAGGTCTAATGTACAAATACCCTGTCTGCGTCATCACACAAAAAGTGCTGGATATATTTCTCGCCAGAGAGACGCGGGTCGACGGAGCAAGATGTTGATGCGAGACGGAAAGGTCCGACTTGCAGCACCTTACCTATATCATTACTCGAGTATAGAGAAATAAGCCCGGCAATATTATGCTGATATTTCAAGGTCATGTAGGGTTGTCATATGATATCCTCGTACTGGACAATTTGGAAAAGTTATCTAATTTGCTACCTTGCGCGAATGCTAGGAGCAGTTCCTTTCTTGTAGACAATCGCGTTCGCCACCTTGAGCAGAACATCTAGATGCCCCAAGCCCTTGAAATGGCTTAGGGAACACACCTCCGAACATTGAGCTCAGCCTCAGAGCTCCCACGCCCTGGATCCCTTGTTGTAAACGAGTATTTGGTAAGTTGAGATAGGATTATATCTACATATTAAATCTGAACGTGGGAAGTTAGAAAATTGGTCCTTACCCTAGACGTACTCGAAAGAATTATAACACTAAAAGTCTGGCAGGAGCACAAGTAACTCAACTATCCCATTACACACACAAATAACCCCCAATCCACTTATTTACACATACACTCTACTCTGCCTTAAAACACCAGCAAAAACACATACAAGCCCATCCACCATCCATCATTTCAACCAAGTCTTTCATACCTACAACCAACACAACCAACAACGACAAAGTTCCCAGGTCTCCATATCCCAAGTACTCATACCCAGAGTACCATACTACGAGGAATGTCACATACGCTATACCGTATAGAGTCGACCCCTTCTAAATCCCACAATCAAAAACGCAGCACAGCATCAACTACAACTCTCCCATGAGAAGAGTTTCCCTCCATCTCTAGAAAAGAACGACCTACTACACTCCCTTGCCCCTTCCCCCCCCCCAAAAAGGCATTCACCAACTCAAACCCTCAACTCCCAATCCCAACATCAACATGACAACACCCCCTCTAATCCATCACCCAAACCACCTCCAAATTCCAATCAGTCAAGCCAGTCACCTTCAACCATCCACCCAAAAGGGCATAAAAACAAACAGAAAAAAAAGCATACAGAACCCCCATCCCTTTTCCATACCAACTACCCAAACATACTACAAGCAAGCAAGCAAGAACAATCAATCCATTTTCCCATCCCCAACACCATCAACCTCGACCCCGCCCGCACAGTGAAAAATTACAACGAGAAAAAAAAAAGAGAAGTCGATATCTCATAAAATCAAGCAATCATCAACTTTTATATTATTATAATTTCCATCCTCCCCATCACACCACACCTAAACTAATAAATAAGTGGACAACTAAAATCTGTAGAAAAGAAGAAGTAAGAAAAGAAAAAGATTCATCTTGTACTTAGGCCGTAAAGCAAAGGCGCTCCACTCCATCCAAGAGCCGGCCAGCCAACCAGCCAGAAAGCTAGAATACAAACCCCCATCATTTTCGTTCAAAAAGAGAAAGAAGAGAAGAAAAAGAGAAGAAATTCGCGCACTGAAGCTATTTTACATGCAAATAAGAGGACCCCCCCAATCCTCCCTCCCACCCGTCCTCAGTGAAATGCCGCAAGCCCTTGAGCATTGAGTGGTAGTTCTCCACGCTGCTGAAAGTAGGTACGGTATTGTACTTCGCCCTTCTTTAAAATGGCCTCGTCAATCTCACCAGCGTGTCCGTTTTCCAATCCCTTGTTACCCTCACCCTTGAGATTAACAGGTTGAATAGAAACTGGTCTGATAAATGTTAGTCATACATCAAAAGAAGGTGGATGTAATACAAACTCACCCATTAAGCTCTCTATCAACTTGCAAAAACTCCTTCATCGCTTCTTTTGTACCCCTTTGTTGCAAATACAGTAAATAGTAATTGCTGAGGTCCTTCTTCGTAGCTAAACTCATTCGGCTTTGCTGGATCATATCGTCATGAATTTTCTTGATTCTTACATAGTGTTCAGACTCGGTGGCCAAACTAGTCGGTTGGCTGAGCTCAAATTCGAGATATTTGGCCCAGAAATGACGACTCTGCAAATACCATTGCTGGTTCTTTTGGAAAACCAGACGAGCCTCGTCAACAGAACCTTGAATCTTCCATAACAAAATAGCCCACTCAACAACAAATGCGGCCTTTGCAAATAGATCCACTGCTGGCGAGTCAATTTGACCCTTGAATACCTCGATAGCAGCTTCAAGACCGTCTTGACGTCTTTCGAGGTTCGACCACGAGATAATGGTTTCGACATGACCCGGCATACGGTCGAGAATAGCAGAGTGAATATCTCTTGCAACATCGGCATGACCTGACATCTCTTCAAAGTATGCATATTGCAATCTGATACCGGGTCGGCTAATGGGTACATAGACAGTGCTGGCGCGTTGGTAGATATTTCGCACCTCCTCCTGCTTTCCTTGCTGAGCAGACATCCAACGTGCGTAGCGAAACCAGAATTCATCGTAAAAGGCACAGGTGACCAAGCATCTCTCGTAGAGGAATACGGATCTAACATAGTCACCCTCTGCCTCCTCAAAGTCCAAATATTTTCGCCAATTGGCTAATTGCTGTGCATCGAGTTCGGTGACATGAAAGTATGGACGTTTGACCTCTGATTCATAAGTCCATCGTTTCGTCGTCTCGGTTTGAGTTCGTGTAAATGACTCGAGATGGAAGTTGTCAATCTTGGTACGTATTTCTCGATCAAGTTCCTGCTCTCCTTTTGGTCCACTTTGAAACGCTTCAGCCTCGACCTCGGCGCGAAATTGGGCGAGGATTTCTGGAGAGACAAGCTCTGGAAGGGGACGAGCATGCGCAAGCTGACGGAAACGTTCAAAATAGCGTGCATACTGGTGCATAGGAATTTTGATGACCCGGCTAAGGATAGCGAAAATCTTGTCTTGAGCCTCAAGACGGTCCTCGAATTCCAGATATTTGTCCCAGAAGGGGTGTGCGAGGAAATCAAGGCCAACTGATGAAGCACCGCGTTCGAAAAGTCTAGTTTGTCATGTTAGTGGGAACTTGGGCAGGGTAGAAGGGGGATGTGGAAATGGCGAGGAGTGCAAATACGGGAAGGGCATGTGCTAAACTATTCTCCATCAAATTCCAACCGATCCGACAAATGTGTAGATTTGAGTGAGGTAAAAGCGAACGTGTCATGTGCAGAAGGAAAGGTCCTGATCATTCGGGTGAGAAGAATATCAAACATGGAGCGACTTGTTTTGGCAGTTCTCACCGTCTGCAACCCCCATGATTCTCCACGTGAAGGGCACACGGCAACCAGGTCGTCTCGTAGCATTTGTCTGTGTTAAAAGGGAAGGAAAGTGTCCAGTATACTTACTCTCTGATCACGTCCGGATCATGACTTGTCTCGACTTTGAAGGAACAGTACTCCGTCCATAGATCCACTGATGTCGCGATACTGGCAATACCACGCTCGAAGACCTGTCTCATGTCAGCCTTTCCGTTACTCGCCTCGCGCGTCGCGCATATATCGGGTCGCATTCTTACCATTTCTGCAGCCTCGGTGCCGGCAATCGAGAACTCGAGGTCGGCATATTTCTTCCAGTATCCAAACAACAAAGGGAACTTGGCGAGGAAACGATCGTAGGCATTACGGGTGGTTGTGATCGCTTGTGGGCTGGAATTACGGTTCAATCCCCCCTCGAGAGACTCCGCGGCATGAACCAACTTCTCCCAACTCTCAAACTTGTCGGGATTCTCGAGCTGCGCGCAATCTCGTGTTAGTAAAGGCGCACATCGGGACCCAAAGAACTGGGACGTACCACTTCGGCATTAAGCTTCTTGATCTCGGCAGACTCCTCATCGGTTCCTCCATAATTGAAGTCACTCATCGTCGCAAAACAAGGGTGTAAGTATCGGAGTTCAGGATGGCGCGTCGATTGGGATTCGTGGGAGAGAGGGCGAGGACGCACAGTTTGGAGATACGGTGGGTAATACTACTGCGAGAGTAGGACAAGGAGGTCGAGGTCGGGGAGGGGACAGAGAGGAATTGAATGCTACTTCGTGTGGGTTGTCAGGTCACGAAAAGGAAAAGAAGGTCAGCTTCAGTAGGTTGAGCCGACTAGCCGACCGCCCTGCCTGAGCTGGGATGGCGGGAGGCTTAAGGACTGCACTGGCCTAAACCGAAACTGGAATAGCGTCATGAGTGGTTCACCCCAAAGTTTGAATTTTCTCCCAGCCTCAACTTCCTTCCTCCACATGGCTGGTGATGAACGAGACTTAGTCTCATCATAATAGGAAGAGAATGAACGCTCCATTGGAGCATGATCTCAACATGACCATTTCTGAAGCCCAAGAATATCCTTTTGGATCACGACTTGTTTTGAATCATTACCTGGACTTCTACTCACATCTTTGGTTGTCCTTTCTTGTGCTGCATGAATTATTCCTGCTTCAAAGCACTTGGCCTACCCTGCTCTATTTTTTATTATTATTATTGTCAATTGATATGAAATTGGGAAGTCTCTTTGGGAAGTCTCTTTAACGTCCATCAGGTCAGAAGCCAAAGTTCAGAACCACCAGGAAGGCTATTTCATGGATTGTTTTGACAGCCTTTCAGTGTTTCATATAGCCCTCGAGACCATTTCTTTGTTGGCGAGAAGGGCATGACTTGAACAAGGAATTCCCTGCTTGGTCTAGCAGAGGAGGATCTACTGTAATGCCAGCCTTCAAGTTTTTACCTGCACCTTGAGCCAACCTTACTCAATATAGTATGTGCACCTCAAAGGTTTTGACCAGCACTTCCTTCTACAAAACATATCTGGGCTTCGCTACGAGTACAAGAGATACGAATAACCATCTGAATCAATCTCCAACTCCAAATAGCGTTGGACTAGAAACAAAGTGATTACAGTAACAGTGATTATTTGATGTCACTATCATACTTCCCCAAATGGCTCAGGAGAGCATGCTCCAAACATTTAGACAAGTCACAAAGAGTTTCACAGGCTTCACAGGCACCTGCAAAAATTGTATGGAAAGAATTTACCAACCAGACTACATACTTAAGAAGAGTAGTACAGGTCTCGAGGTACTATTCGCTACGACAACGCGAGGATTTGTAAGAAAATCAGAGGGATATCTAGGTCAGAAAGCAGCCCACCAGAGAAACTATGAGTCCATCGCATTTAGAGAGATTCCCAAGTACCCTTTGACAAAATCATCTCCCTAAGAAGCCATTGAACCATCACGGTCCTTTGTGAAAATTGCCATTCTGATGATCGAAAGACGCCCGCTTCAAGAGCCTGGTTCATGGTTCCATCCGCCAAACACGTCCAACAACTGTAAGAAAGACCGCAGTAAAAACGCAACCAGAAAGGAAAACATGGTCATCAAGTTTCGCAGTATGGTGTATAATCCGCAAATTGCATGAATCCGCAAAAGCACACACGTTCTGCTTTTCATATCAACTCCCATCCCCTACCCAATGCTGCAATCACACCGCCAGCAAGCCAGGAATACCGGCAGAAAGCATATGAAATATCGAGAGGAGATTCGAGAATGAGCAATCTAGGATGCGGGGGCAGCAGGTGCTGGAGCGGCATCGGTCTTGGGCTCAGCAGCAGTCTCGGTCTTCTCAGCCTCGGGTGCCTTCTCAGCCTCCTTGGGTGCGGCAGAAGCATCGGCTGGTGCAGCCTCGGCCTCTGCGCTATCTGAAGAGGTCCAAAGGGTGAGGTTGTCACGGAGGAGCTGCATAATGAGTGTGCTGTCGCGGTATGATTCCTCAGACAGAGAGTCGAGCTCAGCAATGGCGTCATCGAATGCCTGCTTGGCAAGGTGGCATGCACGATCTGGGGAGTTCAAAATCTCGTAGTAGAATACGGAGAAGTTGAGGGCGAGACCAAGACGGATTGGGTGAGTTGGGGTAAGCTCGGTTTGGGCGACATCAGTAGCGTTCTAATCGCGGGGTTGTTAGTGCGGATCCTTTGTTTATGTCAGATTTGGTGTTTTCTCGTCATACCTTGTAGGCCTCGTGGGCAGCGGTGGCAGCAACCTTGCGCTTCTCACCAGAGGCAAACTCGGCCAAATAACGGTGGTAGTCACCCTTCCTGTTGTGAGAAATCTGTTAGCACAGGAGATATACTTCACCCAGAGGGTGGAATGATTATGGGACTGATAAGGCATACATCTTGTGGTAAAAAACCTTGGACTCTCCAGACTCTGCCTTTGGGATCAAGGACTCGTCCAAAACATCGAGGACATCCTGGCAGACCTTCTCGAGCTCGGTCTCGATCTTTTGACGGTAGTCTCGGATGGTGGTAACATGTTTGTCAGTACCCTTAGACTCCTCCTTCTGCTCGATCGACGAGATGATGCGCCAAGAAGCACGTCGAGTGCCGACGACGTTCTTGTATGCGACCGAGAGAAGGTTTCGCTCGTCAACGGTGAGTTCTCCGCCCAACTACAGTCACGCGTCATCAGCCATGAGGTCCTTTTTTCTGCAACGGTTGCCATCAGGGGCAATAATTTCTCGTAGACCGCGTACCTTGGCAACCTCCTTCATGTATGTGACCATCTCATCGTAACGCTCAGCTTGCTCACAGAGCCTAGCAAGAAAGGTCTTGCTGTAGTATTGTCAGTATACGGTTGATAGAGGACTTGGGAGGAGGCGGAGTCTTGGGGTGCTCAAACCTTTCACGCTGTGGCAAAGATGAGATGTTAGCATGCGGTTTTCAGATGATGGAACAGATAAGATGGCTTGATAGAACTGCGGCAGATCGAGGCCAGCGGTGGGGAAGGGAATCAGATGAGGGTTCAGGAGGGAAGGTGAGAGTGCGCAGTGGAGAGGAGAGCAGTGCTACTTACTTCAGTAGTCATTCTCGCGAGAGGGGATGTGTAGAGATTGGGATGGTAGAGTGTAAGGGTGCAAAGGGAGAGCTCAAGGGGTGGTGGATGTGGTAGAGAAGTCGCCGCAAGCAAAGATGTTGTTCAAGTGGATGAGATGGAGGAGGATCGTTGAGGGAAAACAGAAGGATGGCCCGAGCTAAAAGCGGCACCGATCAACCACTGAGCGATGGGAGTCCAAGATTCACTATGTAGAGCTTGAGCTCAACAAACAAACCAACGTGTTCCTGACTAACGGCCACCTTGTGCAAATGATACAGAGTATACCTCAACCAGTGTATTCTTGCCTATTCATTTTTCTGTTTTAATGTGTAGGATAGGTAGTGGATGGTGTAGTTATGTTGTCTGGGTGAGTCTGGTGGTGCAGTTTGCTCCTTTTTCGGTTATCGCCTCACATGGAAACTGATGGATACAGTAACAAAATACTGGGTGTGTCCTGCCCGTCACCAAGACTCCACATGGCAACTTGGATTCTGGGCCTGGGATCGTTGAGGGCAAGGCATGGGTTGTATACCATTTTGGGAATTCCATCACAAGGGATTCTACTTCTACAAACTTCAGGAACGATGAGCTTGACATATTTCGATCAATTACAAGTACTGCCTAGGTAGCATTTGTGGGTAAATTTGGATGTGAACCTTCCATTGCTTGTTTGGTGATGCTACCTGGTGGGTCCGTTGTATATTGACAATAAAAGGGGCCGTGGTAGCTCTTTTAATCTGCCGTACGAGCAAAACTCAACCGGCTACTTGAGAATTTTCGAAGAATTGAACTTCTCACTGTGTATTTCTGAATCAATACTTCCAATTGCCTCCAGATGGTGGGATAGGAGTACAGCAACAGGGGCAACTCGGCCTATTGACTGCCACTTCTAGTGTGCACCACAAATATACCCGACAACACAACATCGCAATTTATAAGAGTCACATCTCATCCAATCCAAGACAACGAGATGGTATATTGGGTAGCTGCAGTGTGATAAGCAAATGGTCCAATTCTGCCTTACCTTATTCTTTGCAAGGATGACGGTCCATAGAATGCGCTGGCACCTTGAGGAACCACACAAGTCACCTCACCGATCACCCTAAGTGGCCGTGTCGGCTTGGTGTGACAAACGTACCAAAAATGACGCCCTTTACAGTATTTACTGCGGTGAAGAACCTTTGCTGGTACCGATTAAGACCGTGCTCCCAATCGGAATCCAGGTGGAGTTTCCATTGGGCTTCAGAAGAATTGGAATGATCATGTGATGACCTCTTGAGCTCCCGGAGCTGTGGCGGAGATAGGGATGACCATGGGACACCTAGGTAGTTGATGATGCAGGTGATCCAAGGATCCCGACTTCGAAGGACATCAAGGCAGATGATATACCAATCACTTCGCTCGTTGATGGCTTGAAATTCCAGGTATAATGACACAACCATCAACGCAACATCCAGCATGAATCATCGGATAAGATTTCTCCAAGTGTCCAGTATCAGTATGGGCATGGTGAAGAGAAGTGGTTCCATGCTTTCGCTGGCTCAAAAGTTGGAGATATCTACCTTGTGGTTGAGCTGTACTGGCAGTTCGTCCCATACTGTACGCATGGTACATGGTACCTACGTACACAGTGTTGATGTAGGGCTTCTCATGCCTCCGGTCTCGCTTGGAGGGGTAGGAGGGCGAGGAGGGGTATGGGGAGGGTCAAGCTTGTGTATTTAGATTGTTGCCGGCTGGTAGTACTAAAAAAGGCTGCTAAAGGCGGAGGACGTCTTTGCTCGGTCAGTAGAGATGTGTTTCTCCAGACTTCCTCGACTACCTAACCGAGGGAGGTACATATGAACAGCTAGAGCAACCTGAAGGTGCACACAGCATTAGGTGCATTATCGATAAGGGATATTGTGTTTATGACATCGCCAAGCAATGGCAGTTCTGGTGCTTGAACGGGATGATAGGATCAAGCCTTTCAAGCCAGCCAGCCACCAGCCA
The DNA here is from genome assembly GCA_900536445.1 of Hymenoscyphus occultus. Lineage (NCBI taxonomy): Eukaryota > Fungi > Ascomycota > Leotiomycetes > Helotiales > Helotiaceae > Hymenoscyphus > Hymenoscyphus occultus. The sequence goes on along the minus strand of UNPT01000125.1, from coordinate 35,364 downwards.
CTTATCGCCGACGACCTAGTAGTATTAACACTTACTCAAGTACTCCTACGTAAGGTACCTAGGTAACTACGAGCCTACTGGAGAGGTATCTAAGTAAATGTCAAAACAGAAACGTGATCCCCCACTCTACCTAGGTACTCTACCTAGCGACGAATTAGGTAGGTGTTGGTGCAATAGGCAATGTACAATGTACCGACCTCAGCTCAGGTACCTAGGCCTAGGCCCTAGTACAGGGTAAGTACTGGGCAGGTACACCGTACACCAGTAAAGTTCGCTCGGAAATCACTACTTGAGCCTAGCGCCCAGCTCTCATTGGCCACGCGCACGCGCAAAGCTCCCGATTTCTCTCTGACCATCTGGCCTTTGGACTTTTTTTCCAAATCTCAAGGGCCAAATCAACCAAAAGTCCCGCCTCTCCTTCTCTCCCATTCTTTTGCCACATCTGGCATTCTTTTTCCTTCGTCCTCTTCTCAACACCAACTTTCCAAATTCTCTTGCAATTTTTGGTTGCAAGACGCCTTTCCTAGTACATGATTTGTACCTAAGATAACCACCTCAGGATTTAATCCACCACTGCTTCTGATCATGGAGAATTCATTCACCAAGACGACCGCCGAGGTCTTGGACCATTTCTCAGTCTCTGAAGAGCAGGGACTGACAGAGGCGCAAATCAAGGAATTGAGAGGCAAACATGGGCGAAATGGTAAGCTCGAATCCACTTTTGCGCCGACCTCTGAATACATACAGAATCTCAACTGACATGGCATAGCAATCGCCGAAGAGCCTCCTACTCCCATATGGGAGCTGATTTTGGAACAATTCAAGGATCAACTTGTCATCATTCTTCTGGGATCTGCCGGAATTTCTTTTGTATTGGCGCTTTTCGAAGAAGGGGGCTGGTCTGCTTTTGTAGACCCTGCAGTTGTATGTATTTCCAACCCCAACACAATGGCGCATTTGACTGACCCCTCGCAGATTCTTACTATTTTAATTCTCAACGCGGTGGTCGGTGTCTCGCAGGAAAGTAGCGCAGAAAAGGCGATTGCTGCACTACAAGAATATTCGGCCAACGAGGCCAAGGTGATTCGCGATGGACATGTCACCAAGGTCAAGGCAGACGAGCTCGTTCCGGGAGATATTATTTCTATTGCCGTTGGAGACAGAATTCCGGCAGATTGCAGACTCCTTTCGATTCAAAGCAACAGCTTCGCAGTCGACCAGGCTATTCTGACCGGAGAAAGTGAGAGTGTTGGAAAGGATACCGAGCCGGTGAAGGATGTTCAAGCTGTGAAGCAAGATCAGATCAATATTCTCTTTTCTGGAACAACTGTCGTTACGGGTCACGCAACAGCAATCGTCGTTTTGACTGGATCATCGACGGCGATTGGCGACATCCACGAAAGTATCGTAGCACAAATCTCCGAACCAACACCTCTCAAACAAAAACTCAACGATTTTGGAGACACTCTGGCCAAGGTCATCTCATTGATCTGTATCGCTGTTTGGCTCATCAATATTCCTCATTTCGCTGATCCATCACATGGAGGGTTCGCAAAGGGAGCTATTTATTATCTTAAAATTGCCGTATCTCTGGGAGTAGCTGCTATTCCGGAAGGATTGGCTGTAGTTATCACAACTTGCCTGGCGCTTGGTACCCGGAAAATGGCTGCTAAGAACGCCGTTGTAAGAAGCTTGCCATCCGTAGAGACTCTTGGAAGTTGCAGCGTAATCTGTTCTGATAAGACTGGAACCCTCACTACTAACCAGATGAGCGTCAGAAAGATTGTATATATCAATGAAGCTGGCAACGACCTCGAAGAGCTCGATGTTGAGGGTACCACGTTCGCTCCTCACGGAAATGTCACCTCAAAAGGCAAAGAAATTTCTAATGTGGCGGGCAATTCTGAGACCATTTTCCAAATGACCGAGGTCGCTGCTCTTTGCAACGATGCACAACTTGCTTTGGACTCCAAGACTGGATATTACTCGAATGTTGGAGAGCCTACAGAAGGTGCCCTTCGTGTACTTGCTGAAAAGGTCGGAACCAATGATATCGCACACAACCAGGCTCGAGCTGGAGTTGCTGCCTTGGACGCATTGAACCATGTGAGCGCGTGGTACGAAAAGAGAGCCCCACGCCTTGCTACCTATGAATTTTCGAGAGACCGAAAAAGCATGTCTGTTCTGGTTGGTGACGACGCTTCGCAAAGATTACTCGTCAAAGGAGCCCCTGAATCCATTATCGATCGTTGCACTCATACCCTTGTGGGTGCGAATGGGAAACGCGTACCACTGTCAAAGAGCCTCTCGGAACTCCTTCTCAAGGAAGTTGCCGATTATGGAAACAGAGGACTTCGTGTCATCGCCCTGGCTAGCGTCGAAGACGTCGGATCTAACCCTCTTCTGAAATCCGCAAAATCTACATCAGACTACTCTCAACTCGAACAGAAGCTGACCCTCTTGGGTTTGGTCGGTATGGAAGATCCTCCTCGCCCAGAAGTCTTCGCATCCATCAAGAAGTGTCAATCCGCTGGTATTCGTGTAATTGTTATCACTGGTGACAACCGCAACACAGCTGAAACTATCTGTCGGCAAATTGGTGTCTTTGGACAAGACGAAGACTTGACCGGAAAGAGTTACACGGGCCGAGAGTTTGATCAGCTCAGTGAGAGCGGACAGTTGATTGCTGCCAAAACCGCATCTTTGTTTTCTCGTGTCGAGCCAACCCACAAGTCCAAACTTGTTGATCTTCTCCAATCCAATGGAGAGGTTGTTGCCATGACTGGAGATGGTGTCAACGATGCTCCTGCACTCAAGAAGGCAGATATTGGAGTTGCCATGGGATCTGGTACTGATGTCGCTAAACTCGCTTCCGATATGGTTCTCGCTGATGACAACTTTGCTACTATCGAGGTTGCCATTGAAGAAGGTCGTTCCATCTACAACAACACTCAGCAATTTATCCGATATCTTATTTCGTCCAACATTGGTGAGGTTGTCTCGATTTTCTTGACAGCTGCCATGGGTATGCCCGAAGCTCTCATTCCCGTCCAACTCCTCTGGGTGAATCTTGTCACCGATGGTCTTCCAGCCACCGCTCTCTCCTTCAACCCACCCGACCATGACATCATGCGCCGAAGACCAAGAAAGCGTGATGAACCACTTATTGGAGGATGGTTGTTCTTCCGCTACATGGTCATCGGTATCTATGTCGGTCTCGCAACCGTTGCCGGATACGCCTGGTGGTTCATGTATAATTCCCAGGGACCACAAATCTCCTTTTGGCAACTCTCCCACTTCCACCGCTGCTCCAGCGAATTTTCCGAAATTGGCTGCCAGATGTTCTCGAATGATATGGCCAAGTCGGCTTCTACGGTTTCCTTATCTATTCTTGTTATCATTGAAATGCTCAATGCTATGAATGCCCTCTCATCCAGCGAGTCTCTCCTTACTCTTCCACTTTGGGAGAATATGATGCTTGTCTATGCCATCGCACTATCTATGGCGCTGCACTTTGCGCTCCTCTACACGCCTATTTTACAGACTCTTTTCTCCATCCTTCCCCTGAATTGGAATGAGTGGCAGGCAGTTTTAATTATTAGTGCGCCGGTCATGTAAGTTCTTGAACCTTTCCCTTCCTATCTCCTAGAAAAGATCACTAATATTATGTAGATTCATCGATGAGGGACTGAAGGCAATGGAGAGAGCGCTTTTCATACAGAAGACTAAGGTTATTGAGGAGAGACCTAAGATAGAGTAGATTAGCGTATTTTCGTTTTCGTTTTGGATGGATGGAGATGCATTGGGATAGGGAGACGTTGTCGTCGTTGTTGGTTTGTAGATTACATTAGATTCTATTCTTCGTGGGTAGAAAACATATAAACCGAATACCCTTTTTCTTTTGTTACTCAATCTAGCACTCTAATTTTCTTATTACGCTTTCCGTGTTCTGGTGCTGTGGGTAGATGTTTCCCACTCTACTTATCGAAATCAGAATCCACCACTCCTTAATTCACCACAGTGGGTATTGTATCCTCTATCCTCTAATCAACCAACCAACTGTCGCCAGCCATATCCAATCATTCTATTCTGTACAGTACAGTCAAAGTAAACATTCCAAAATTCTCTTCATGTTTGTTGCTGGTAATCTTCGAATATTGTCGTACGGTACAGTATCTGATACGGCTATTTATAAGATGGAAAGAAAGATGGGCATATGCTACAGTATTACTGGAACTTCGTGGCTAGGCTAGGTAGGCTTAAGCTTGCTACTGTTGTTTTCTGGATTGCCAATTTGCCGCTTTTCGTGATTCTTGATTCTTTGATGGGGTTTTTTGGGGGGGGGGGATTGGGAAGTTTTTTTTGGGACAGGACAGTACGTGGGGGGGGGGGTTTGGGACAGTACGTGAGGTGGGTTTTATTAGGTGGGTTTGAGGGAGGGGGGATGGGGGAGGAGATGGCTGAATAAAGTGTTGTTTTTTTGAGTTTTGGAGATTTAATTTTAATATGGGTTGGTATAGTATCTTGATTCTTGATTCTTGATCCTTGGGGGGTTTTATTCGAGGAGTAGGTGATGTTATTCTTAGATTAAATTTACTAATAATATAGAGGATATAATCAAATTAAATATTGGTATCTATAAAGTACTTTATACCTACCTAGTTCTTATCCTCTTATAAACATTCGATATTATAATTTTGTCCCATCTAACTTAAATATATAAGTACCTACTCTTTTAAATCCTTTGTATCTATTTAACTTTAAAAGACTGATAAAAAAGCTTTCTATAGTAGTACCTATTCTTACTATCTCGATTTTTAAATATATTTTATTACTATATATCTATATTTCGTAATACCTACGCTACCCTGCCCTGCTAAGATATATTAATACTAGGTACTACTAACACTTACTCTCCCCAACTCTTTTACCGTATAATACTATCACAAACCAAACTAGCCCAGCCCATATCATTGAATCCCACTCAACTCAACTCAACTCAACTCTCCTCTCATCTCCTCCATCCTACTCTCTATACCTCCATACCCTCTTCACTCTCCACACCTCACTAAAAGGCCCAAAACAAAAACACCCTTACCATCCTCGCATCCGTCCCATTCCTCCCCCCAAACAACAACACAAATACCTCATCCAAAAAGCGCGAATGAGGCAGTAAATTTACATAGGTGTACGTATCTCCCACTTACTCACCTCAAATGTATAGTCAAAGGAAAGTTGGTACAGTACTTCCGAGGGCATGTATCCCAGGTATTGTACTTTATTTCTGTGATGGTAGAGGGATACTGAACCTTGGAGGCTCGATACGTAATGGATTGGAATAGGTCTGTCTTCTTTTGTAATCTCAGTGTGGGTTGTTGGAAATTTTACTTTGAGTTATGCAGCTCTCGGAAGCTTCACACTATACGCTTCCCACAAGATCAGAATTCAGAAGTCATTACCCCGGAAGATTTAAGTGATGCAATAGTATTTTGTTCATGCCATTTCCATTCGTGGTATCAAGCTTCCCTTGCTAGATATCTTATAGTACACAGAGCGAGGAGAGCTCTGAAGACCAGTCCATTCATTGATTCCCATCGTCCCCCACATTCATCATGCCTAGCTGCTCTCCTCTAATCTTGTCTGCCCTTCAACAATCGCTTCGTGACCTTGTCTTTCTCGATAATGTAAACGTGTGCTCCCCATCCGGATAAGGCATCTCGATCCACCGCATTCAACAAAGCCTGGGAAATGGTCTCGAAGAGGTCTTCCGGTCCCTATATCCATATATTAGCATATGATGTATTGAGATGGTAGGATAGGAAGAAAGAGGGAAAGGATATAACCCACCAAATCCGGCTCCCAAAGCCCCTCACAAGTTCCAAAAAGCTGATCACTCGCCGTCCCCGAGACAATAAAGTCCTTTGCAAAATCAATACAACCAATACTATCAAAGCCACAAATAAACGGCTTCCCAGTCTTCTGATCGATCCCCGCCACCACGGGACTGACGAAGAAGGGTCCAAAGCGACGCTCGTACAGCGAACTGCTGACCAGATTCGCCATGGTCTTGGGGGAGATGTTGCGCTCCTCGCGGAGGCGGTACATGTTGACTTTGTAGCGGAAGAGATCGCTGACGGTCGACACGTCCGTGGCGAGACCTGTGAGCCCTAGGTACACGTCGCCGTACGAGAAGATCTTGGGGAAGTTGTTGGACACGGTTAGGGATTGCAGGCCGAGACGCAGGTCGCAGGCTATGGCTACGCAGTCTTTTCCTACCATTGCTACGCAGGCGCCGCCATCTGGGATTGTGTGTTAGAGAGGGGCGAGAGGGGTATGGGGGTATGGAGGGTGGGGCGTACTGATTGCGAATGGGGAGCTCTGGAGATGGGTTAGCTATAGCTGTTTTGGGGAGGACGAGGGAGAGCTTACCATATTGAAGGATTAGAAGAGTTTAATGAGGGCGGTATCTGCAGAAACGACAGAGGAGGTTGAGAGGTTTCTTGGAGTAGGAGGTGGCCTTTCAGTAGAGAGTTGAGGTATGGCGAGGCTGTTGATAGTTGGACGTTTTGATAGTCAATGCCTACCTCTACCTATCCACTGCAAGGCACGTAGACAGTCGTAAGCCTTGTTGCTTCAATCGGTCCAGAAGCTTGGACCATCCAATCCCTGCCCTTCTTCCTGCTGATGAAAAGCGGCAATGATGAGATATACAAATACAGTTATTAGAAACTGGTCAAAATAATTAGTATATTAGATGAATAATGATTATTGCTAGCGGCAAAATAACCCTCCAATAGTCCAGATAACTAGGTAGTGTGGATTTTGAAAGGAAAATATACAAAAGTGTATAACCGAGCAATAGTCGAGGCGAGTGCCTCACCCTTGAAGCCGTACAATGCATGTGGCCGCGGCATCACGAGTATTCAATGCACATACTCTGCCACCATCCTCAGAATCTCTATTAATTTATTTCAACCCCTCCTCACCTTCGAAGCGCTACGTCAAGATTCCATTTTCACTCTGGAATAGTAATATTTGGCAGCAGCGTGAAACTTGGTAGGCAAAGGAAGCATAAAGAACCCCGCCACTGCTCTGACAAAACCCCCCATCTGTCAACAGTCAACACACCCTTCTTCCTCCTCGCAGTCACAGCACAGTCACAAAATACTGAATACCAATTTACCTTCGCTTCATACCTTCGCTTTCAATATGGCTTCGCATGTGGTGGTCACCGATACCTCTTTTAGACGGCAGAATATCAAAGTCACTCCAGGCACTTACATGACGGATGTCTTGGAGGAAGCTTGCAAGAAGTTTGGGTTAAAGTCAAGCAACTATGTTCTCAAGTTTGTTGTCCTAGACATCAAATCCGACCATTCAAAAGACAATAGCTAACACAAAATCTCAGAAACAAAGGCAAATCCATACCGATGGAAGTCCCCTTCAGACAAGCCGGTATCGTCCCCGGCGCAAAGCTCGAGCTAGTCGTCGCCTCGAAATCCCCGACCGTCATCTCAGTCGCCCTCCAACTACCGGAAGAATACGCCGCTAGCGTTCCAGGCGGGAGGTTGACCGACAAGTTCTCCAGCGATACGACGATATGGCACGTCTTACGGAAATTCGAGAGCGTCGAAAGTAAGAACTTCAACTTCACCGCGCGGGGAAACACGAATGTGCAGAATGGGAATGTATTGGAGGCTCGCATCTTTTACGAAATGCCGGTTGTGAATCTGATGGGGCGCGACTATGCGGAGTTTACGGATTTGCAAAAGACGCTGGCGCAGTTTGGGTTTAATAAAGGATCGTGTTTGATTCGACTGAACTTCAAAGGGACGGATAAACCTTTGGAAGAGGCTATGGCGATTATTGAGGAGTACTTTAAGGAGGATCCTGTGGAACCCGCTGCATCTGTACCTGCAGCTGCTCCGGTGGAGGATTTCAACAGCCCAACCGATAGCGCAAAAACCACATCTGAAGAAGCTACACCTAATACCGAGACTGAAACAAGTCAGACAGAGCCAGAACCAACAGCATCATTACCAACACCCGAGTCGGAGCAAGAACTAGTCGGCCCCGACCAACGTCCCATCACAATATACTCCGCCCCAACCGGCGACGTTCCCAAAGCTGCCCTCCAACCATTCCGCGAAGAGGACTACGAGCCCTCAATAATCCACGCAAAACTCCACCAAGACCGCCTAAAATCCAGCACACACAACCAACGACTCCTCTCCTACGACGAAGTCGAACGACTCGAGAAAGAAAAAGCCGCCAAAATCACCTCCACCAAGACCGTCAAGATCAAAATCAAGTTCCCCGACCAATCCACCATCATCTCTCCCTTTGAAGCCCATGAAACGGGGTTGGATCTGCATAAATATGTTACGGGTGTGATCAGAGTAGAGAATCAGCCGTTCAAGTTGGGCTGGATTGATGCTACGGGCAAACGACATGTGGTTCCGAGGGATGGGAAGAAGCTGATTCAGGACTTGAGGTTTGAGGGGAATGTGATGGTTAATTTTACGTGGGGGGAGGGAGTGAGTGATGCTGCGACGAAAGCGCCGACTTTGAAGCCGCAGTTTGCGCAGAAGGCGAAGGAGATTCCGATTCCTGAGATTGTGTCGGCGACTCAGAGTAAGACTGCTGGTGCGTCGAGTTCTAGTGTTGGACAAGCTGAGCCGAAGCCAAAACCAAAGGGCAAGGGGGGAGTTCCATCATGGCTTAAGTTGGGCAAGAAATAATGCATGTTCAACATGGGCGAAGAGTACTTAGATAGGCGAGGAAGGGGTTTTTAGCATCATGATGTGAGAGTTGGGCATAGCGAGGAGTTCCTGGGATTTGTTATTACTTTGGCACATCAGTATGTGCAGCATCAAGAGCGACCATAAAAATGAAGAAATTTATAAAAATCAAAGCATGAAATCCGCATAGCAAAAGAGTGTTCTTGAAGTTGTTCATTGCTTTGGACATATTATGTCAATCTTGCCAGTCATCATAACCATGAAGCCCAGCCAGCCGTATGTAGTTCACTTTTTGGGTATCATCGGAAGAAAAGTGTTCATTTTCCCTTGTTATTTATTTCCTTTCCTTCGTACAAACTCCCAATTCCCATTCAGCACAACATGCCATCAAGATATGACCAATCGGGAAAAATGTCGAATCGAATCGAATGCGTGAAAGTGAGACGTTTAGTGACCGGCTCTTCTGGCCTCTGCAATGACTCCTTGCAACTCCTCGACCTTCGCCTTGGCGCGTCCGAAGGTACCAAGCTGTGGGGTGCGTTAGTATCGTGTTTGTATGTGGTGGTGGGATGTTGGTGATAGGGAGAGGGAGAACGTACTCTCTTCTTTGCGAGCTTACGGGCGCGCTTGTCCTTGCTGTTGCGGAGGAGTTCGATGACTCTTCGCTCGTAGGGTGCGAGTCTGTTGAATGAACATTAGCCATCATCCCACTATATCATGACACAACACATATCCCCTCCCAAAAATCCTCAACGTGGTAGGAGGAAAGTACATACCCAGAAACCTCCTTAACAATCTCCCTCACAAACGCAGTACGCTTGCTCAAGTGGCCCTTCGTTCTGCTCACACGTGGTTTGCTCACACGCGCCTCGGTTTTCTATATTCCCCCGCAAAAATAGTGGTTAGCCCGTTAAGTCCATCTTCATCTTTTTTGGTTTCTTCATCGGGATGAGAAGAAGAGAAGATCCTCCAAGAGGTGAGACGGGCTTCAATGGTATTGGTGTTGACGTACGTGTCCCTTGTTTGGGCCGACGGCTAGGCCGCTTCGTTCCTTTGCTGCTGCCATTCTTGTTTGTGGTCGTTGGTTGTCGATGTGGTTTTGTCGTGAGGGAGGAAAAGTTCGTGGGTGGTATGGGAGGTTTTGCGAATGGTGGGTTTGTGGGGTCACGTGGGTTAGCGTGGCTTGGATGCCGGAGGAGCGGATTAAAGCGGCCGTGCGGTAGGTAAGGCGAGGGACTTGGTGAGAGCTGATGCTGAGTGCCGGGATCGGATTATGTTTTCTCACCTCATTCTTGGAATTGTTGGGTTTATTGGTAGGTTTCAAGGTTTCAAGAGTTCGCTACTCACGCAGCTTGATTCTAGGCAGTGATTACCATTTCCTCATCGTTTGTCTTTTGGGGATTTGCATTGGTTGATATATACGAAATGACGGAACAAGGTAACACTCAAAGATCACGGATCAATTGCAAGCCACGAGATTTGAGTGTAACTTACCGCACCGCTTCATCAGATTTTACCAACCTTGCCTCTTCTACCATACAGGCTCAACAGACAAGGAAGAAGTCTCTTGCTTGATTACTCAGAGAATCCGGGTTATTGCAACGTTACTCTCTTCCCTTCATCTTCCCGTTCGTTGATCTCTTTGTTTTGTTTTTCTGTGGTTGTTTGGATACGAATGTCGTAGAATCACAGACCATGCGTCTTACCGCTTCGTATATGCTTGTTCTATGCTTCATACTAGGCAACAACCTTATTCTATGTCTTGAAAAAAGAGATTCTGGGTATCATAATTCGATATAAGCTTATATCTGTATACGATGTCTCGTCACGGTGCGTAAGTTACTCACGGAGTAGCTCGGCAATTTGGAGGCGAGCTTTGTCATGCTACTTGCAGCTTCAATATCGCGTATTCGAGTAGTCAGCCAGCCATGCATAAGACTGAGTTTTTCGGCAAAGAACATTTTCTTCTATGCGATTATGAGAAGATACCGAGTTAGTTGGTGAGGTATATACGCTTCTCGCCGCATGCAGCGAGAGAAGTTATGGTACGGTACTGTACCTAGCTGTGGCGTCTGCTGCGATGCTTATATTCTTTCACCTAAGGGGCTATGCGAAGGTAATGTCAGAACTTACCTTGCCGAGAGCTGACCGAGGGAGGCAATATACAGTGATAATGAAGTATAAAAGCTTTCCCGATCCTCTTCAAACACACCATCTCATCTCAGTCCTCATCCTTCACCTCTCCAATCCCCAAGTACCCACAAAGCAAGAAAAACCCACCATATAAACCCCCCCAAAATGTACACCACCCCCCTCCTCCTCCTCGCCCTCTCGGCACTCACCTCCGCCCTCCCCTCACCCCTCACTCCCAGACAATGCACCGCACCAACCTCCTTCCAAATCAACGGCTTCACCACCTTCGTCCCCGCAGAGGGGAACACCAACCCGGCCTTCGTCAGCTTCACCTTTGCCAGTGCGGGGACATCGACTCGCTGTACTCGGAATGGGGATATCACTTCTACCACCTTGGCTACGTGTGCTGATGGGGAGACGGTTTTCAGGTGGTCGGCGGATCGTGTTTTGACGGTGGGGACGAGTTATGTTGATTGTGATGGGAAGTAAGTTGCTTTGAGATCCGGAGAGGGAGAGAGTAGAATGAATGGTTTACTGATGGTGTTTGTGTAGTCCTGCTGTTGCGGCGGGTGATTTGAGTTTGAGTGTTTTCTGCTTCCCGGTTGTGCCTCCTGTTCCTTTTGGGGCGGGGACGGAGTGTGAGACTCCTACTGGGCAGGTTGGAGGTTCTTTTACGAGGTCTTCTGTTTAGATTTCTTCTCCGTTTCTATCATTTCAAGAAACTTGAAAATTGGTTTCCTTTGAAAGATAGAAGGCGGAAATGTCCAATGTACTCTAGATCTCCGGGGCCTTCTCCGATCTGAAGAGGAAGGGTTGATGGGTGGGAAATGTGTAAAGATGGTTGGTTTGTAGATGAATGGATGGGTGCATAAATGAAATAGAATTTATTGATGTGAATACTTGACTACTTGATCACCACTTGGACCTCGAGGGCTGAGGTCGTTCTTTTCCTTTCGCGAGATTTATGGGTGTTTTTGTGGTATACAGTAACTATCTGATACAGAATATTACAACCCTCAGCGCAGTCTGTCCATCACATCGAGACTGGGTTCTCCGATACTACCACTTGATGTTGTGAACTTGTGATCACGTCTCCTCTCTCATAAAGACCAAAGTTATGAATAACACAGTAACTGACAAAGAAGACACGAAGAGTGGAATTTCATTACCTGATTCTTCCACGCTTATACCTGTCCATTAGGCTTTAGCTACCCGAAAACCCAACCTATCTTTGTAAATATCTCTCCCGAAAACAAAAAGTATGATTATATGATACAGAGCGAAAAGGAAGATTCATATTTATACGCTACATATACCACCACTTGCGAACCCATTCTTCCAAGAACCCACTCCACACGCCGCACTCCACATTCCATATCCCTAAATCGACTCTTATATATACCTCGATACCCACCTAGATTATAGAATAAACTGTTACGCTTGTCAAACTAAAGTAAGTTCCAAGTTTTAGGGGCAAACATGGTAAAATGTGACAGGTATCACTTCACATGCAAGTTCCTGTAACTTCGGCGAGTCGGACGACTATTTGCGATGTGCCACAAAAGGCAAAGCGGATTACCAACTCATGATAATTGGTTCGCTGAAAGGGGTAGCTATTCACTTCCACCCATTTTTGTGAACTGTGTATGATTCGCTAACTCAGCAATTATTCATGATTCGCTTATAGACATATGATTATCGACCCAATCAAACTATGACCTTTCTCCATCAAGTTTTGTCCCAAACCTCAAACCAATCAGAGCCTCACTGAAGACAAGGAGAAAGACTTCAAGGGCATTAGTAAATTACAAAAACCAACCATATATTCTGAATACACCAATTGTATGTAATCTACACCGGGTATCTCCACCACCAAAATTCTTTTGTAAAATACACACACCCTACTTCTTCCCTTTCTTCCTCCACTCCTTCTCCCTCGCATACGCCTTCTGTTCCCTCCCCTCCTCACCCTGAATCTCCGCAACAAGCCTCTTATACTTCTTCTCATACGCCTCATCGCGCTCCCTCTTCTCACGCAAGCTCTCACGCGCGATGACACTAGCATCCTTCCGCAGATCACGCATCGCACCCTTCTTCTCGCGCTTATACTCTTTCCTAAGTTTCGCAGCTTCGGTCCGCTCTTGGTCTGGGTCGTAGTGCTTGTCTGGATTGTAGGACTCCTCGAACTTGGGAATGGCCGTTTTGATGGCGAGAGGTCGGTGGTGGTGCAGTTCTAGTGGGCGACGGGCTAGAGTGGCTGTTTTGACTGCGATAGTTAGGTTCTTGGTGAGTTTTGTGATGGTTTTCTGGGGATACGTTAGTCGCAACTTGATATGAAGATGTGGGGTCTGAGCTTACTTGGGTACTTGGTGGAAGATTAGACCGGCAGTTCTCTTTTCCAAGGTGTTGTAAGATTTTTATTGTAGGTTCAAAGAGTTCCGTAAAAGAAGCTTTTTCCGCCCACGTCTCCGCAGCTACTCCCAGAAGTGCAAGATTTAGGTCCAAGAGCGCTGCTTTCAAAGATTGCTCTTCATCCCCTGAAAGTCCTTGTTCAACACAATCAAACAAACTTAGGCGTCTCGTTGACTTCAGAACGCCCTCTATTCGAAGGGACACTTTTGGCTCATGGTAAGGGAAATTTCCCGGTAGTTTCGCCAACTCCTTAGGAGAAAGAGCGCAAAGAGTATTCTCGATAAAGCCTACCAATTCTGGCACGTATCGTTTCGAAAGTCGTAGATAGTGCAACGACAATGTACACATATATGCCCCGGTCGCATAATCAGACAGAGTTTGGGGTATTTTAAGCCCCAAATATCTGCTCATTGTTAAAAGTGCCGGGGTAACCACTTGATGAAAATGATCCGACGTCGAGAAGATGCTCCCAATGGCGGTGAGAATTATCAGATCCCCCGCAGTAGGAGTCAATGAACGCGATTCATTGATCTCCTCGAGGTGGCTTCGGAAGGCGTTCGCAATTTCCAAAGGATAAGTTTTGGCTAGAGAATGAATGTGGCGAATAATGTTTTCCAGCACCGAAAAGGGTGGTCGAATAGGTTGGTCCGCCAGGTATGAAATGTGGTCAACTAGTGACACAGAAAAGTCGCGTAGTTTCTCCTTGTTCTCGCTGTTGAGTTTGGGGTGGTAAAGTGCCCTAATTCGTTGGACGACAGTTGGAAGATCCAGAAGAGCAATTCCCTTTGTTACCTCGAGAAGCTCTTCATGAGATTGAGGGCATTTGAACGTATATGCCAAATTTCCATTGACGCCGTTTTTCTCAGGAAGTTCCACTTCTGGGATTGGTGCATTTGCCCCCGTCAGAAACTCTGGTCGCTTTGCCTCTCCCTCTGTCAAGAGTCCCTTTAGAAATTCCGTATCCTCATCTTCCCCAGCTTCCTGTTGTCCATCTTCGTCGTCTGAAGATTCATCTCCAGAAATCTCAGGGTCAGACCCGCTTGCAACCAAATCGTCGTCAATTACAAAGTCATCCTCGTCCTCAACACCCAGTTCGCTCATGGTAGGTCGTGTTTTGATTCCAGAACCCAATCCATAACCCTCCTCTTCATCTTCTGCATCCCCGTCAAGAACATTATTATCAACCGCGTCTTCTTCATCGCTACTCTGTGGTTCTCCCTGCATACGTCGTTGTCGCTTCTCTTCCAATTGGCGAAGTTTCCTGGATTCTGCCTCTATTCTTTCATCTTCTGTTTTAGATGGCTCGGTAGGTTTAGAACGTGCATCTTGAGCTAGTTGTCTCAATCGTAAGTCATACTCTTTATCGAATTTGATTTTATCCGTCCCATTCAATAGAGCAGCTCGTTCAGGATTCATTCCGGGTGTGACTGCTGGAACCAAAGGTTTCGCTTTTGGACCGAGTCCCCGTAAAAGAGCATGAATGCTACCCATTTCCTTGTCTAATTCTTCCCGGAGATCTTCATCATCATCTTTCGCAGCCTGTCGCTCGTACTTGTGCTGTTTGGATTTTGCAATCAACTCTGACATAACTTCCTGCTTCGACTTTTTCCGTTCTGGCCTATCCTCGTCTTCTTCTCCGTCGTCCTCTTCATCCTCAGCACCAGGCGATCGGCGTCGTTTTCGGGCCTGTCGTTCCTCGTCTGAAGGGTGGTCTTCCGCGTCCGATAATTCCAGATCGTCCTCATCGAAATCGTCCGCAAGAGTCGGACCATCCAAAGAAAGCGACTGGCCCATATGTGTAAGTTCTCCCTGCATATCGTCGTCCTCCAAGTGGAATGCTGAATGCTTGTGGTGCCTTTGTTTCTCGAGCGTAAATCGTTCCAACATCTTTTCTTCTGGGGCCATTGAAGGGTCATTTTCTCCGAAACGCTTATCCACAATGCCTCCTACTTTTCTCTTTCGCAGCGTATCGAGTTCGTAGGCCTTAGTGAGCTGTATGTATACATTAGCATAAGAAATGTAGATGGCCAAACCCCAGACTAACCCTCTCTTCAGCGAGACCTTTCTGAAGACCCGGCCGTCGTACAGTCGCATTAGTCTTGCCTTTGTTGGTAGTGACTTCAAATTTGGGCGCTTTGCCGGACAGTTTGAATTCAAAAGGATTGAATTGTTCCCGGATCCCATCGAGCGCAACCTTTTTTCCTACTCTTTTTTCCTTATTGACTCCATTTTGCGCGTTTTGTTTTTTCTGTTTTTTCGACTGCTGTGGTCCCACCAATCCCTGCTCCCTCAATGAAGCCTTTAATCTCTTGAGTTGTGAAGGAGGCATTTTGGCGGGGTTGTAGGTTGAGATAGGTTTGGGAGGAACTTTTTTTATTTTCAGGTTATCCGACGACCAAGGTTATCATCTATCGGCCCCACTAAACCTTTCCTAAAGTGGTCGTCAACTCTGGCAGAAAAAGGCGGTGATTTCGCAGCCTTGCGCCGCCTTGTGCAACATTTGCAGATGTTCAACTTTCCAATTCACTTCGTCAACCTTGAAGTCGAATGCCAACTCAAAATCAAATACGATGGCGTCGCGCCTGCGAGCTATGGATAAACGCGCGTACTACCTTGGAATGGGACTCGGAGTATGTACCGTTACAGGACTGAGCCTATACAGAATGCCGCTATCCCAGCCAGCACAGGATCGTGTATTCTTCTTGGGAATCGGATTGGGAGCATGCGCTGTTGTCGGTCTCATGCGACATCTCCTAGAAAACTATCGCGATGCCGCTGCCTTGCCGCCTGCCGAGAATAAGACTCAATATATCGATCAGAAAGTCGAGGATTCGTTGAAAGTTTCAACTCTCGACAAGCTCCTCGACAGCACAAACTATTCCATCCAGGAAACGACGTCCATAATAATCTGTGAGCGCGCAATATACGACCAGACTACACTCGATACCATTCTTCACTACATAACTCGACCAGATTACGACACTAGGGAGAAAAGCATCAAGGCCTTGTCCTACATGGTCCATCAATGTATGACAAAGACTCGCCTTACCATTGAACTTGCACTGATAGCAGTTAGCCACAATACACCTTGTAAATAAACCAGATACCTATTCTGCGCTAGTAAAATCACTCGAATACAGCCTTACCGACTACGAACACAATCCATATGATGTCGAATGGGACAATTGGCAACTTCGGGATGGCGTTGAACAAGAATGCTTACTGCTTTTAAGTCAGTTAGTGGATCATTTTGGTGTCCAAGGATTGATCAAGGCACGCTTTGTTGAACGCTTCTTGGGAAAGGAACCTTGGGGCAACGACGACTGCAAACGACAAGTCAACTTTCTCCAATCGCTACGGACGCAAAATCAGCTGAACGGCCTTTGCCTTCCATTAATAAGAAATTCAACTGGACGGAAACAACTCATCAAGGCAAAACTTTTACCTGTGGATTTTGAGTGGGATTTACCAAGCTCTAGAGACGTAAGAATGACAAATGGTGAGGGAACTGCAGGGGAGGACTTTGACGGCATGTTTGTGGAAGGGGGTAGAAGGCGGAGAGAACAAAGCTCAGAGGAAGATTCTATTCGCAGACGGCACCGAGAAGCAATGGTATTAAATGATGGAACGAGACCACTTGGAAGAGAGGATATCTTTCAACGGCCGAGTTGAAAGAACGCCAACCAGAACACTTTTGTATCCATCCATGCCGCCAAATGTGTTTCTATTCCAAAGAAATCTCGCTATGGGGTAAACATTTCTCAAAGAGCAAAACGATGACAAAAGCCCGTGGGCTATCGAGGGATTGAGCCAGCGCTTTGAAGGAAGGTACGTTGGAATCAACAGTTTTCAAACCAGTTCTGGTCCAATCAGAACCATCTGGTCAAGGCTTGAGTTTGTTCAAGACTACCACCAACACGGGATGAAATATCAAACGCAGGCGGTGAAGATTATCCAGTGCTTTTCAAATATAAGCATATCGGGTAAGATTCGGAGAGGGCCATCCGGGTGGCCTAAAAGGACTCGGGTCGGGCCTTGTATGGCTCAATTATTTCGAAGTCTATGATAATGATAATGGTAATTCATGAAGGGCTTTGGATTGAAGAGATCAGTAGATAGCAGTAAATAAGTTGCTTTGTCTAAGCTCTTACAGCACTATTCTGTATGTTGTAACTCTAGACACCGCTACTAGAAGGGTTATATCTTTCTTCAAAGTGATGGAAAAGTTTATGGGAATAGCTACTTGTATTGTCTTAAATAAGTAGAACAACACATTTCAACGAAAGGAATAATTCCTCAAAAATGAGTTACTCACTATACGAATAGCTTCGTATATGATATTCACTTGCAAGCGAAATGTGGAGCAAGTCGTCCACGTTTTCTTTCCCTTGTTGATAAGATTTCGTGGTGGGGTATCCCGGGATCTGAGCTTGGGTCAGCAGCCAGTCAACGAGCCGCTAAAACTCATGACCAATGGAAAGTTTCCCAGGCCAAGAGGCAAAGGCAGAGCCTCCCGAATCTGAGGTCATTTTGGTGCTACTGTGCATCATTCATCTGACAGTCAGCTTTCATAGCCAAATCCCGAAGGGAGTTCAATGAACTGACTATTCTCACTAGAATTAGTCCAAATGACCGAATTTGTCAGCATCGAGATCAGAACGGTCGTGTGGTACCTTCGGGTACCTTGTAGACAGCTCTTGTCAAATACTTTAGTGGTTGTGGTGAACCAATGGATGGAGTTCGATAGTCCCATAACCCTCCGTAGCTCCACCGGCTACTCGTCGGCGCCTTCCGATTTGGGCCGACTGGGCCGACTAGATATAGCTAGAGTACCCAGTACCGCCAAATAATGCGATACAGAGTTCAAGTCTCACCAACCAAACAATTTCTTCTCGAACCATCTGCCAGGGTGTCAACATCTCCCCCCATTTATTGAACATCTCCATCTTCTTCTCCACCATAGACTTTTAGAGGCCGGAATCTCTTTCAGTACATCTATCATCACCTTGAGCATTCAACTACCATCAGGAGCTCTCTCCCTTCACACAATAATGTCCGCCACCAGAACCCTCGCCCGCGCGGCAATCAAATCTACTCCCTCGGCCTCGGCCTTGAGAAGCTCAACTCGAACCCGCCCTGCCTTTGCTCTCCCACGCCAGACTTTCCGCCAGCAGTCACGACGAGGTTACGCTTCTGAGCCCGCAGCCAAGTCGTCTTCTGGTCTCTTCATTGGCATCGGAGCCCTTGCTCTCGCCGGTGGTGCTGGTTTCTACTACTACGGCAACGGTTCTCTGCTCTCAGGTTCTTCAGGCGAGACCTCCGGTTTCTTCCAGCCAAAGCAGGAGGATTACCAAAAGGTCTACAACCAGATCGCCGCACGATTGGAGGAGAAGGATGATTATGATGATGGAAGTTACGGACCCGTCTTGGTACGATTGGCATGGCACGCCAGCGGCACCTATGATAAAGAGACCGGAACTGGAGGTAGCAACGGTGCCACCATGAGATTTGCTCCAGAGGGTGACCACGGTGCCAATGCTGGTTTGGCCGCTGCTCGCGACTTTCTTGAGCCAGTCAAGCGTAAGCTACCCACTCTTCTGCCCAGCTGTAATATTAGCTAAAAATTGAGACAGAGGCCAACCCATGGATCAGCTACTCCGATCTCTGGATTCTCGCAGGTGTCGTGGCCATTCAAGAAATGTTGGGTCCCCAAATTCCATACCGACCAGGACGAAAGGATAAGGATATTGCTGCTTGCACGCCTGACGGACGTCTTCCAGATGCAACCCAGGGAAACAAGCACTTGAGAGATATCTTTTATCGTATGGGTTTCAATGACCAGGAGATTGTTGCCCTTTCCGGAGCTCACGCCTTGGGCCGCTGCCACACTGATCGCAGTGGCTTTACTGGACCATGGACATTCTCTCCAACCGTCGTGACCAATGAGTACTACAAGTTACTCTTGAACGAGAAATGGCAGTGGAAGAACTGGAAGGGCCCTAAGCAAGTATGTTATCCAAATATTCTTACAAGTGGCGATTGCTAACAAACTCAATAGTTGGAGGACAAGACGACCAAGACCTTGATGATGCTTCCTACCGATATGGCTCTTGTATCCGACAAATCCTTCAAACAATGGGTCGAGAAATATGCCAAGGACAACGATCTTTTCTTCAAGGATTTCTCCGCCGTCATCACTAAGCTGTTCGAACTTGGTGTGCCTTTCGCCGAGAACGCCACCCCAATGACTCTCAAGCCTACTACGGCATAAATCCTCACACAATTATACCCAAACGTACACGATCCATCCTTTGGGATGTGCCATAGACGTTTAGACGAAGACCACATAGAAAGAGGGCGGTACATTTCAGAGTCTTCGATGACATGTACTCGTATGCTGAGGAAATGTTCAATTGGCGGGGTGGTGCGTCACCTTCCCTAACTGCTCTGTTTTCCGCGTGGGGATTGTATTATGAAGATGAAAGTTCGGGGATTGTATGTTTCGTGCTCTCTGGTTTTTACAGCGTAGTTGGGATTTGCGAAATGTTTTCTCGTTCCTCGTCGCTCTCCTAGATGTAACATTACTAAGATGGAGATCCACGGAATACCATACCTCTTTAAATAGTCTCGTTCGTTTATGCTTCCCTTTGCCGGTGTGATTTGAGTTTGACAATAACAATAACAATACACTTGAGATTTGAAAACAAGAGCAGTCGTTGAAATAAACAGCCAGCCACGTTTACGTTCTACATGGAAACTTGGAAGTGGCTGCATACTACCGTGCCGTACCCCCCTTTTTTCACTTCAACCCGGCTCGGAAATCCTATTCATTGGCTCGTGGGGCATCACAGGATATATTCCCGTGTCTGTTCTGTGATGGGGCGTACGAGTACCCTACCCCAACATGGAAATTAATGACTAGGTTCCCCGCATATTCGCTATACGAGAGACGAATTAGACTCCTGTATGAGTACAGTACGCGCATGGCGGCATGGGGGATTCTCGACATGGGTGCATTGGGTGGGAACATCTGATTTCCCCCTGAGTAGGTACGAGTAGGGTAGGTTAGGTAGGTAGGTGAGTACTACTTTACAATACGGAGGTAGCTCGCTCTTGGATCTTGACACTTTTTTTTTTGTGTATTGTATTTGGGGAGTTTGTTGTTTTATATCCTATCATATCATATATTTGTAGGGGATACTTGTACAGGCCTAGGTAAGAGCGTGAGATGGATTTCCTACTCACTAACAAGAATGGAGCTACCACCAAGGTGGAGAGGTTGAGTGGTTTGCATCAGAATGAGAATGAGAAGCAGAATGAGAATAGACATACGTCTACCCGGATGGATTACGGCGGCAGCTTTTACTCGCCCACCACGCCGGTTTTTACGCCTGGGTTTGCGCCCGTGGGGGTTAGAGGGAGTGTGGGGACTTTTGGGTTCCAGGAGAGGAAGAGTTGGAGGGAAAGGGAACGGGAGAGGGAGAGGGAGAGGGATAGTTTGGGGAGTGTGGGGAGGGGGTGTGATGTGAGTTATTTTGTGTTCTTTTTGGGGGGGTTGGGGTGTTGTGTTATTTCTATGAGTATACACCTGACCTGCCGAGTTGGCGAGGTCTTGGTCCTTCCCGTCCCCATCCCATTCTTGGACGACGTCGGCTAGTTAAGGTACCTTAGGTAATGAAGGACCTCAAGATTGGGATTGAACTACCTACCTACCTAACATCTGGCTGACCTCACTTCATTGGTATAGACGAGTACTTTCTACTCTAACAACAACAACAATCACAGTCAAATCAACAAAAGACTCACAACAGCAACCAGCAAGAAAGATACTCCAACCACAGAGATGGCGTCTAACAGTAAATCCGTGCCGACGGGAAAAGTCGAGATCTCGCAAAACAACATGGATTCGCCGGCGCATCAGACGCTTTATGAGAGAGGCATTGAGATGCGACGGAAGGTCGTGGGGGAGGACTATGTGGCGGCGAGTTTGGAGACGAATTCGGGGGATTTTACGAGGCCGCTGGTGCAGTTTGCTACGGTTTGTTTTTGGCTCTTTTTTTCTTCGGTTTTTTTTGTGTACTACCTTCTACCTTCTACATTCTTTATATATCCTTTCTCATCCTTATATGATATCATATCACGTTCATCCACATTGTATTTCTTCCTCGCTCTGGTTAAGAGAGCATGCTACAGCAAGATACTAACCACGAAACAGGAATCCGCCTGGGGCACCATCTGGACCCGTCCCGGCCTCGAGTTGAAAACGAGAAGTCTGCTAAACCTCGTCATGTTGACTGCGCTGGGTAAGTGGATCGAGTTAGGCACGCATGTTCGGGGGGCGGTTAGGAATGGGGCGTCGGAGGTTGAGATTCGTGAGGCCCTTTTGCAGGCTAGGTTTGTTTTCCCTCTTCTATTTTTTGGTTCTTCTTCTTCTTCTGCTTTTTGGGGGTTTTTTTCATTCTGGTCGAGTGGATGGGGAGGGTAGATGAGAGGGGCTGGAGTGAGAGAATGCTGATTTTTGATAGTGCTTATTGTGGGCTTCCTGCTGGGATGGAGGCTTTTCGTGTGGCGGATAGGGTGTTGAGTGAGATGGAGGAGAAGGGGGAGTTGGTTAGAGGGTAATGTAGAGAGATGGGGTTCTTACGGATAGTGGCTTCTGGGATTTGGGAGGTGAAAAGTAGGGTTTTAATTTTGTTAATTTATTTTTTACGGGAGGTTTTTCGAGCCTTGGTGTGAAGTACTCGTGAGGTTCGTACAAAATCGACAAAGGCTATGTAAGAATTATAATAGAGGTGAGAAAATAATTTGTATAGTTCTGCGAAGTCTGAAAAATGTGAATGTATAAGTGCTAGTCAGGAATATTACAGTAGGTCTTCATATCTATAGTTCAAGGAAACTTAGATATCTTTATTTTCTTATAGTAATCAGGCTAAACGCTATATTCTCAAGTCTTTCTCCGTATGTATGTATATATATATATATATCTCCGTTTCATAGGTCTTAATTAAAGTAATAGGAATACTATTGTTTCTATCTATACTTAATGTGAACGTGTGGAGTGAACCACTGCTTGCTGTAATGAATACTGAGTCAAACCGAACACTGCTATAAAGAGCGAACAACTAAGTAAGGAGAGAAGAGAGTTCCAGAGGAACAAGAGCTTATATACAGGATTCCTCGTAGCATGCACGTGCTATGCTACACGTGATCTGACCCTAGTTCCTCCAACTCCGTAACATAAATAACCCCCTTTACTTTTAATTCTTTTAGCTCTAAAGTATATCTAATTAAACTTTATAATAATCATAGTAATCTTTAACCTTTAATACTTAGTATTTAAAATTCCTTTTTATTCTAGACCCTCCTTCTAAAATTATTTTAGTCTTTTTAAGATTTTACTAGAATTATTCTATTTTAAAGGTATATATATATTCTATAAAATATATAGAATTTCTAGATATAATTTATTATATAACTAAGAAAAGGTATCTTTAGTCTAATAAACTAATAGGGAGCTATATCTAGGGTACGTTATAAAAAGCTCTCCTAAATGTCACGGAGTTGGAGGAACTAGGGTCAGATCACGTGTAGCATAGCACGTGCATGCTACGAGGAATCCTGTATATAAGCTCTTGTTCCTCTGGAACTCTCTTCTCTCCTTACTTAGTTGTTCGCTCTTTATAGCAGTGTTCGGTTTGACTCAGTATTCATTACAGCAAGCAGTGGTTCACTCCACACGTTCACAATTTAGTAGTAGAATAGAATTATCTTAAAGTAAAAGATAAAGTTATTACTTTATATATATCTTTTTTAGAATAAGATTATTTTAACTATATTTTATAATTAAGATAGTTATATAAAAAGGTTAGAAAAATTATTATTAGTTACTTTTTATTCTTTTAGGTATACTAATATAGTTATCTTAGTTATATTAGAAGTTTAATAGAATAACTTTAATTATAGTATATAAGAGATATACTAGTAGTTATTTCTCTATAAACTATATATAAAGTTATTATACTAAACTCCTAGTATAAGAGAAACAATTATCTTAGAATACTTAGAATAATAAAAAAAGAGATAATAAATATTTTAAACTTTTTATATAACTATTTTAGTAGTATAAGGCTTTTAGAATAATATATTCTAAGAGAGGTATATATAGTATAAACTAAGAACTATATTATTTATAAAGTAATAGCTATATCTCTTATAATTATTTATAATTAATTTACCCTAGAAAAAAGGAAAATATAGAAATAACTTCCTACCAGTTAGTAGTTTCTTTTTACTTTACTCTAAGAGCTTCTTTTAGTGTTTAGTATCTCCCCTCCTCTCCTATCCTAACTACTAGGAGAGGAGTAGGAGATCTATATCTTTAGCTAGGAGAAGGAGAGGAGAATAGGTAACTTGTCTAGAAAGGAGAGGATAAGGAGAGGTGGGATTCGGGAGAGGAGTAGGAAGGAGAGGCTAAAATAAGGTAGAAAAATAAGGCTATTCGTAAGTACGCTATGTTCGTAGGTACGCTAAGTTCGCTAGGTTCGTTAAAAGTACGCTAGCTCGGCTAGGTTTGTCAAAGTACCCGAGAATTGCCCTTACTATAGATCAAGGACGTACATTCCTTATATTCTACCTGTTTTACTAGGTACTTAACTACTTACGAGTCACGTACTACTAGTACCTACTATAATCTACGATACCAAGTCTTAGGAGTACTCCTGCCCTCTCCTATCCAGGGTCCTGGTAAGGAGAAGGAGTACTAATTGGTCAGTAATAGAGAAGGAAGGAGAGCGCTCTAATTTATACGGATAGGAACGGAGATTCCGGCGGAGAGGAGTGGCGGGGAGAACTTTAGAGGGGAGATACGTATACCATACACTGGCTTCTTTATATTTAACTTATTAGTACTATAGAGTATAGTAAAGAAAGCCCTTTATTATTCTATAGTATTACTTTAATTACTACACTTTTTATACTAGTTAAGTACCTAAATTTCTACTAAACATTAGCCGTCCTTTAAATCACATTATAAAACTCCATTCCCTGACCGCTATATCAAAGAACTCGCCTATCTTATCGTCCCCCCTAAGTATCGAAAACCTCTCTCCTCCATCCAAACCACTTTCCCAATCTCTTTCCCATGGCAACAAGCATAACATGATTCAGAACGCTAGCCGGATGCGGGCGGTGGAAGATAATCTTGCCCGCACCTTCATGCTCAAAAGTCACTGCCGACACACCCTTGTGTTGTGCCAGAAACCCAAGGTCTGACATGGAATTGACAAAGGTATCCCAATCAATGGATTTCTTAGATTCTTGGTGATCGGAGGGGAACATCGCTCTTATTAGAGCCAGAGCGCGCTTGGTGATTGTTGCTGGTCTTTTATATCGCGGAACTGGGGTGGGTGAAATAGGCGAGGACACTGCTGAGAGGATTGGTGCAGATTCGATACGGAGGTCTGCTGGTCGAGTCTTGGTCTTGGTGTCCTTTTGTAGTATCTCTACTTTGGTCTTGCCTTCAATTTCTTGAGTATAGGGTGCTTGCGGAGACGAGCTTCCTACGCGTGGTTTCGAGGAGTCCTTCGCGGCTAATTTGCTGTTCTCGATAGTAGCGAGCAAAGCATCCCTCTCAACTTGGACTTCTTTGAGATGCCCCGGACTCGCGAATTCTGTGAGAACTTTTAGGTCATCTTCATTGTCTACGAAGCCATTTTCTAGCAAGACGTTCTCAATTCGATTGTGGACTTCGTTCCAGAAGCTTTTGCATAGCCTCATTCTTGTTGTCGAAATCTGTCAGCGAGCCATGGGGTTTTGTTTTGTATGGCTGAGAGAACTCGTATAAGCGTTCCAGTAGACTGGCCAAAGGCTTATAGTTCTCTCGTAGAAATTCCAGATCCTTTCCATCTTTTTGCCAAGTCCGCTTGAAGGATATTTCCCCCAAATCTTCTGCTCGTACGCTCACGTTTCTTCGTCGGTGAAGGCGAATTGCCACGAGACACTCTTGGAGTGCTGCTAAATCGGACAGCTTTTCGTATATTAACCTATCCAATCTAGCTCGGTCATCCCGGTTGGTCGTCTGTAGGTGGTCATCTAGAAATTCGAAAAGCATTTCGTATTCCAAGTTATTTTCGGAACATCCGGATCTTCTTGCAGCCTCTGTAGGCACCAATCGAGAGGATCTTTCTTAAAACCCCTTTTCATATCTGGCTCTTTCCGCTGAGCAGACCAAACGCCCTCGCAAACCTTCGTGATGTTCCACGCATTTCTGAAGCCAGGCCTCTGAGGAATGATGGCCCCAAGGTGCAGAGAGCGGACATGTATTGTGTCCAGTAGAAGTCTTTCAATGTCCCCTAACCCTACATCGTACATCGGTGGTAGTGCCTCGCCAATGTTAATGTTGTCCCGGAAGCGAGCGTATAGCTCCTTGGTCGGTTGCATCTTCGCGTGCAATCTTGTCCAGAATCAATGGACATGGAGATCATAAATTACTTCTCCAACAACCAATTCAAATGCTAGTTGTTTATCAGAGTCTGTGGCATCCTCAATGACTTGACACTCTCTCAGTTCCCGCAAGTGATTCCAGAGATAATTGGCGTCGGTTTGAAGTAGCCAAATGTGATCACCGGTTTCATCGAGTCTTGCTTTTATATTCCCCAGCAATACTTCCATATTAAACGTGGGTGGACTCGAAAACGGTTGATTAGAATAACAAGACCAGTATCCTGCGTTTTCCCCGTTCTTCTTGAAGCCAACCTGGGCCATCTCCTTCCACTTTGTTGACGATTGCTGGTTTGAAGTAGGGGCTACTTTGAGAATTTCGCCTACTATGTTCCGGAGAAACCTCATGATATATGCCTGTGCTTCAAGCACCATTGAGCCTCGAGGATATCCGAGAATATCTGATCTGTGTGCAGAATCAGACTCCCAGGCAGTCAATTGTCCGTAATTCGGGTCGAACATCTTGACACAAATTTCGCAGAATTCGACCTCGAAAAATCCATGCTCCCAGCCGTATTTCAACTGTTGCATTGATTGTCGAATCTGGCCCAGTCTTGGAAAGAGTGAAATACTCGATTGTACAAGAAATTGAGAAAAATAGAACGATCCTTCATCAAGACCTCGAGGCTCAGGTAAGGGACTAGCCAATTATTTCTCTGCTTCCAAGCTTCCTTCAGGGGTGGTTCGGATAACAATTGTCTAGGTGTGAACCACCTATTTTTGCAGATATCCTTGTCTCCCGTAAGCAGCAATAATTGTCTCTGGTGATGGTTCTTCTTATTCCATCTGCTCATAATCGCATCGCCACTCCGTTCAATCTGCTCTCGCAGAAACTCTTGGTCTTCTTTCGCTTGCTCAACCAATCCCCATACTTTGTCCTTCGCTTCGCCAACGGATATTTTTCCGGCGAAAGAGTAGCATTCTGCTGATTGTATTTGTTGAATCGGGGCGTAAAAATGTTGCTGACAAGGCACGCAGATACAAGGAGGTTGGAAGCAATTTTTCAACTTTCTCTTATACTCCTCTGCGCAGATATGAGTTTTGCCTGGACCTCTTTCTCGGTTATCCAAGGCCTGCATATTGATGTTGTGATTTGGAAAGGTGCTTTTAATGAAGTTAGCTTAAGAAAACATGAAGCAGAAGGTTAGAGAGATCATACGGGCGCGTGGAATATAGAGCCAAAATTTCAAGTGTAAGTTGCACACCGTGAATCGATTGTTGATCAGAGACGCGTAATAGCTGTTTGCGGAGGGTTTTCTGGTGTGTGTTTGCAAATCAAAATCTCAACGGTGCTGTTTTGAGGACCAGCATAAAGCAATATGCTGTAGAACAGTAAATATCCACAGAAGCGATTTACGGATTATGTTGGAAGGATGTCAGTTGCAGAACCTGAGGGAAATTCAGAAGGGTTTCTGCGGGGGTCGGAATCAATCGGGACGAGCAAGTATTAGAAACTCACAAACCCTAGACCCTGGCCAGTCCTTGCTAATAGCAGCTTCCTCTGACAAGAGAACCAGATTTTAGTGAATCATATATACAACAAGAGAGGAATGTATTAAGACATGTCCAACTTCATTCACGTTGGATAAGTCAAGAAATCTAAATTAATAGTTTTCACAGGGTGTGCAGTATACCGCAGACCTCCTACTACATTTGAGAAATAACCACTAGAATACTTACGATCACAGATAAGAAATGAAGAATGGCTTGACTTCAAGAGCAGAGGAGCAAGTGTACTTTTATAAATGTTCATCACAGCACGTGGACCTTTTATGATTGGCAAAAGCAAATCTTAAAGAGAGCAAATAGCAATAAAGCAAGCAGCTCAAAAAGTACAAACTAAGAGCGAGAAAACCGCATTCAGAAGAGAGTCACAAGAGATTCAATTCTGTGCTAAGCGCACATGACACGTAAGACAACAAATGATTCAAGTAGAGTGTAAGAAAGACGTTTGAATTTGTTTAGCGAGGGGGAGAGGAGGGATCAGGGCAAAGTCAAGGGGCTCGCTTTACGTCGACTCTTAGGAGTATCAAATTTTTCTACTTGAACACTATGTAGTAAATTTGGGAAATCAAGGAAGCTACTATATATTCGGTATTGGGTTCGATAATCCAAGCCATTGAACTGTTGGTTATAGGGACACATCAAGTTTAGTACCATTCTAGAGTATACCATGACTGGTGAACACTTGCTATCACTTTCATAATGCTTGAATGTTCATAAAGATATTATTTTTCAATGCTACACCACCATTAAAGAGAAGAATTGATCTAATTGGGACTTATTTAAGGGAATATTTTAGTAATAATAAAACCAGGAACGGCATTGTGAATTTGCGAGTACTTTTAGGACTGAGGATATTTCTGGGTATTCTTGGTAGTTCAGCACAACCAATAATGAAAGAGGCAGGCGGTAAGGCTACTAAATACTGACTGTCATCTGTATAGTACTCGTCACCGCCATCATCGGACCAATTACTATCGTCAGAATGACCATCGTCAGAATCGGAATCGTCACCTAAATCATTGCGCATGTTTTGCCTCATGATGCCCTCGTGGTTGACTGGGTGTTGTCTAATGATGTCGCGGTACTCTCTGTGTATGTGTTCGTACTCAGATGATATGGTTCTCTGTTCTGCACGAATGAGAGCCAGCTCATCTTCAGAGCCTTCGACAGGATTGGCAAGCGGGGCCTGAAGATGGTGTACCGATCTGATCAGATGGGGGTTATCCTGTCGCTGCTGGTGGTCTGGATACTCAAACAACTCACTTGGAAGACGTTTTCGACAGAAGGGGCAGCTAGGGTGTCCATCTAGGACAAACCATCTGCGAGCACATGAAGAGCCAAATTTGTGATGGCATGGTGTCTCCACACATGTCTCAACAATGTGATCTTCACCCTCCTGTCCGAAAGTAACAGAGCAGACAGCACACTCAAGATCCTCTTTGTCAAGCTCCTCCAAGGGAACTTCAGTTAAAAGCTTAGGGTTGGGCTTTTGGTTGGGTTTATTAGGGAATAACTCACCATCTTTGGTAAGAATCATCGCAGAAAGCTCTACCCATTTGAAGCATTCAAGCCATCTCTGTATGTTGGTGGAAATCGCGTTTCGGTGGATACGCTCTGCTCTCAGCATTTCCTTTTCTCTCGCTGCACTGACTTTCACGCAAACCTCAACTTTCCGTAACAAAGTCTCAAGGTTATTGGTGCGAGAAACAACGCATTATAGATCCTCTGGAGATAGATCTGCCCACTTCCTCAAATACTGGTAGCTAGGCTTATGACGCAGTTCCTCATCTGGGTAAAAGAAATTGGTATGCTGTGCAAACAAAGTGCGGTACTCTTCATCCAATATAAAGCTGGAGAATCTGTCAGCTTTCTCTAACTCAGAGGTGAAGATTCCCACCTCGTCGTTGGTACTTGAGGGGAGGGGGCACTTCTTGCAACTGCGATTGAAGTCCAGGCAGATAGGAGAATTATAAGTTTCGCCAAAACAGGCAATATCAGGGAGAGCTGTTACTTCATATTCTGCTGTTGTGTTCCATACCAGCGTTGCAATGGGGTCTGCCCATGACTGGCCAATGAAGTTTGAGGCTGGACAGAAGAAAATCACAGAACTTTCGGCAGGTTGGCAGCCACAAGCCCAGTTTACTTTGTATTGTCGGCACATCTTGTGTGGTTTTAACTTTCGTGTATAGAGTATGTATGGTTGGTGTAAGGTGGGTTTGTTTTTGATAATAGAATGAGTTGATAGTGTAAGTGAGTTTGTTTTTGATGGTAGAATAAGTACAAGACAGTCAGTTATATAGACACTGTAGTGCACTGTTTAACATTGTTCAACCCTATTCAATCTTTGAAATTTAAAGACGAACTCGTTTAAGAAAGAACATAGACGCAACAGTAGTAACAATGTCTTTGTTGATACTCTTCAAAATAATGGATTTCGTTGACGTTGACTACTTCTTTCAGAGAATCTGCCCTTTAGAGCATCAGTTCTTTCAGCAGATATGAACAAAGCGGTATTTGTGCCTTTGTTTTCATAGTATCACTAATGGTCTATTTGGGTAGGTCACCATAATGGTGGTATTATAAATGAGATAAAACGTGACTTCAAAACAGGAAAACCACTCTTAGAATTCCATCTGAGTGGGTACCATTGCCTCAAAATCGTATAGCAGCCACTTGTAAATACAAACAAAATAAGAAGGCTAGTTCAAATATCGATAACCACATGAGAGTAATCACAACTGTCATATTGATGCGTGTACGAAATCGCAGTACGCACTACTCCATTCATTCTATTACTTTACGGACTCGCGGCGAAAGTACCAACCAAAAGCTAAGTAGTATGGTATACCAGAGCTCTGACCTTGGTAGTTTCCCATGTGGTAATCCTTTAAGCCTAGAAGACAACTATGTTCGTGTGAGATCACCTACAAAACTTTTATAAGTTAAATTAATAAGATATGGTTCCAATCTGCCCCCACTCTCCCTCCCCTCCTTCTTGGCTTTTATTTTTCTAGAATACAAACATGGGTTTTCAAGGTACAAGTATTTTCAGCATTGTGTACAGCGTGAGAAATGATTAGAATAGACTAACTAATGAGCTCTTAATCTAAGTTATTCTAATCAACTAGACCTCCTAATCTTAATTAATTACTTAATTAATTAATACGGGCCGAGCCCTCCGACCGGTGGACCGAGGGCTCGGAGGGTGCTCGGCGGACCACGTGCTAGCTAAGCGAGAGCCCCTATATTATATACGATAAAGGACAGAGTAGACAGCCAAATTAGGTTAAAAACGCTCTAAGGAGCCTAGAATTAGACGAGAAAACTCTACTATATAAGTAGGATTAGAGGTGAGTCACATGATCGTACATAATCCTCTATACTAGTTATAACATCTAGTCTATAGGAACGTTCGTTGTCCTTAGTTATTATATTACCTATTATATCTTTACTCTTGTTTTCTCTATTTATTTGCCTTTTAAAAGGTTCTCTAAGTATATTAGTAGTACTTTAAAATATATACTATTATTTTAATTAATATAATTAAATAAACGCTACTTAATCTATTTAATCACTCGAAGATCCTAATCTAAGTTAATCTATTTAATCATGATTTAGTTGATTACTAATTGATTAAGTGATTAATTCGTTCTCACGCTGATTGTGTATTATATTGGAAGCGGGTAGCAATCGCTTAGAGGGTATTGTACCTTTAGTACTTCTATACCTGAGTGGATACACCACATCCAAGAGTATCTATAACGACGATGAAGAATTTATCTCAAAGCAAGATCCAGGAAGCGGAGAGAACTCTATCTTTTGCTCCACGATGGCCCCTCCCAGCTTTTCACTGTTTCCAGTGTATGGGCATATCTCTTTCTGGAAGAAGGTGGCTTTTCAACTAATTAGTAACTAATGTATATATATATATATATATATACGTTTTGTACTAATTTGGTTACTGTTGATATCCTCCTGGGAGTACACATGTATGGACTCATGCCCCAACAGGGATTTATATATACCGATCCCTCAATTATTCAACTTTGATATTATTAATCCTGGATTACAACCTCCAAAGATCCAATACTTGTTATACTTTCGTAACATGTTCGACATCAAGTCGAGAGAGTGGCGGAAGGAGTGACCTCAAGAGAAGAATTGGGGCGAACAGGGAGTTCAAGATCAATGGGGATCAGTAAAATCACAAGGAACCAACATCTATCAGACAACGTTTGAACACAAATTAGAAAAAAAGGCAGAATTCACTTTATCCAGAAGATTCAACGATTAGCAAAAAGGTACATACTAGCCCTACAAGAAAAGTGATACAATGAGATTCGTCCTCACCTCCAGACCCACCAACATCATCGTCAATTTTCAAACCCACTAGTTCGACATATCTCATGAAGCTGCGTATTATGTACAAGGTAGCAGGGCATATACAATTTACAAGGCGCTCATCTACTACTCTCTTTACTCCTCCGAAAATTACCCAGGAGCTAGTCTAATAGCCATATCCCAAAAACGCCATGCTGGATTTGTACACCGCGTCAGAAAATTATGTTGTACACTTCCTTGATTAATGGCTCTTCAATCTCCCCCAACAACAATATCGACGCATATGTTTACTACTGCCACGAGAATCTCGGCAGCGATGAGAACAATTACTGTTGATTTGAATTAGTTTCGTGGGCAGGCGAATGGATGCAGACAAGGAAAACATACCAATCCACTCCAACTTTTCCCCGTGACCATGAGATAATTGGTCCTTTAACACAGCCAGCAAATCCGCAATGACATCCAGTCTTTCTGTTAATAGTCTGACTCTCTGATCCATCTCCAAGTAACTCCTGACAGCCTGGTAGACGGGTTCTAATTGAGGCTCTACCCAGAATAGCTCTGGGGCATCAAGCACAGAACCATTTAGATGGATATTTATTCTTAGAATAAATAATTCGCCAATTTGCATGTTAATCTGCGTTCGTGATAGAGAGATGGCACCGGTGAGAGCGATTTGAGTTGGTATGTCCTTGCAAGTTGTTATGGTATCGTCCACAAGTGCCTCAAATAGTGAAGTCTGCAATCAAAAGTTAGGATAAACTGAGCGCCAGCGGCAAGCTCAAGTTATTTTGCCAGGAGCAGACTTTTGAAAAATGACATACCTTGACACTCTGGGCAAGAGCATGAGAAATTGCCAATTTCGTCATGTAATTGGTTTTCTCTCGCAATGTTATAAAATCGTTGTATATCCGCGCTTGATATTCTTTGGTGTAGTAAAAGTTGAAGGACTCGGTCTCCACGTCATCTGGAGCAAGCTTTTCGCTCTCAAATTTCGCAATTTCCTTGAGAAACCGTTGCTCTTCCTTCACCGACATACCCCATATTACCACCACACCATAGTCAAAAAGAAAAACTTCTGGCGTGTGTACTTGGATATCGAAGTCGACATTGCTTTCCGCATGTATTACCTCTTCCTCCATCCGCCGCTCCACAAGCTCCGAGTGCGGATGATTGCGGATGTCAATATCTCCATTGACTACGCTAGTATCTCCGCCTTCGGTGTGCAAATCAATGAGATCTTCTCGTCGTTGTTGATTGTTGTCCAGAACCTCAACGGCGCTATCCGAATGCCTCCTCTCTCTTAATTGTACTGGCATAGACTGTACCTCCTGAGCTCGATCAGGAGTTGCCCGGCCGTAGTTGTAGGGTGTGTATATGCATTCGTCGAATAATTTTGGAGCCGCATGCTTGGTTTTGCCCCTGCCCTTGAGAAAACGCATCAATCCGTCCATTTGGTATTTATTGGCTGTGCAATAAGCCGTGACTCTGGGGAGTCTATCCCTATCTGCCTTGCCTAATCTGGCAGCATCGCGCCGGGCTGTAGGATCCTTTATTCGGGTATACTGCGAATAGACATCTCGACCGCTTTCTTCGTCGGGTCCGTCTTCACCAATCTCGGGATTTGGGAGCAGCTTGAGCTTTTGAGCGTTTTTGGTGGTTCGCTGTGGGCCAATTTTCGAAATGGGTACAGTAGGCAAATTTATGAGGGGAGAGCCGTGGCTATTTCGGCGGCGAAGTTTGCTGTTGAGGCTGGAGAGCATCGGTTGCTGGAAGGTAGGTGGAGTATTTCCTGAAGCTACTGAAGCTACATTTTGGCCCTGGCCCGGAGGCAAGCGGGGGTTTGGATTTGGTACTATTGATATAACAGAGGGGTTCGGACTGAACGTGACATTTCTGCCAGTTCTTTTCTGGGTTTCCGGCGAGGTCGTGGAGTTGGAAGATCTATTTTGGATCAGAGGCGTGGTTTCTGCCATGACGTTATTTGCGGAGGCCATCGTGACTTGACTACTGGCATTGGCTTTATCTCATGCTTAGGGTGTTGTTGGCACGGAGAATGGTCCATAGACTTCCGTATCATGAATTGGCAGAGGAGGAGCAATATCAGATAGAGAATACAGTATGAGCGGTAGGGATAAAAAATACCCAGATGTCCCAGTTTTGTACGGAACGGCATTTACAGCTTCACCATCTATGGATCTGATCCACCTGTGCCTGCAAACTAAGCTAGTGGGGCAAATGTCGGACAAACATCGGCGATACTTGCTTCAGGTACAAGTGTACAACCTAACGTCATTGGCTGACCCTCTACTAGTAATATTGTATGAGAACTTCAAAGATGCCTCCAGAAGTTAGTTGACTTTTTCCATTTTCGGTCAATTGGCCTATGTTTTCTATGTTGTTTTGGATATCGTACGGTGCAATAGTAGACGATACATAGGTCTCCCTCATATTTACATTATTGCTATAGACAGTCCGGAACAAGAAAACTTAATAATAGAAGATGCTACTTGACGTAAGAAAAACATCCAATAAAAAGTTGTTTCAATTGATCTTTTAGACCATGTACATGTGCCAGGACAGCAGAGAGTGATGGCGGAATTACATACCCAGGTCCCAGGTAACTAACCTAACCTACCATGATCAAGTGTTGATCTTGTCATAGCGGTAGCTCTTGACTTAAAGAATTACTCTTTCTCGTCTTATAATAAGAGTAATCTAACTCAGTGAGTGTCAACAATTTATAAAACGACATGAAATATACCAGGAATGATCAGCAGTGATAAAGTTTAGTCGGAACACTCATCAGTATCAAGTTAATTAAGGATTCGGAAATCCAAATCTTGCTTCTCCTAGGAGTTAAGATAGGGGGAAGATATTATTGTGACCCTCAAATAGCCAACAGGTCCTGTCCGCATCCACTACTTAGGAAGTCTAAGCCAGCGTTCGGCGTCTGGAACGATATTCCATGGAATCTCCATATTCCATTCCATCTAGAATAATTCCAGACCCCCTCTAAAATAGAATGGAATATTCTATCAAATGCCCTCTGGAATTCTATGGAATTATGGAATTCCAGAGGTATGTCTGACTAATAAGAGTAGACTAATAAGAGGGCGAGGATTTAAGAGTAGTAAATGTTAATTAGCTAAGTAGGTACGGTATAACCAGATAATATAGAGACCTTCTAGCGACTTAGAATTATATACGGACTACCTATATTACGATAGTTGTTCGTAGTGTTGGAAAGAATCTACGATATATACAGTAATACTAGCGATGTTCCTATATAGCACTAGCGCGGCCAAAATCTAGGCCTCCTATTAGCCCGTCGGACCGGCGAGACTTTTTCCGGGTCATATGATTTTATTCTATGGAGTTCCATGGAATAGGGGTAATGGAATGGAATTATTCCATAGGATCTCTAAATAGAATGGAATAGCTCCAGAGGTACGGCATCCCGAATCTACTGCTAAACCAGATGACTTAATCGCAAATCGCAAATCTCAAAAGTCATATATTTACTACTACTATGCCAGAGTGCCTATACCCATACACCCCCACCCCCACCCTCGCTCAAACTTCGTCGCCTTGAAATTTTCACGTGTACACTCGCTACCCTCACTATCGCGCCCTCGCTGTCGCACCCCACTCCCCCCCTCCCCCCGGCTGTCACCTATACCTACTGTCGCATAGGGTTTGTGCCCTAGTATGCTATTTAGGAGAGAGAGAG